>BQNB010025514.1:0-54435 GCA_026074375.1 Tanacetum coccineum | reverse complement strand
ATATCTAAATATATATAGATATTTTTCTTATTTAGAAAATATCTTTTCATAATATCTAAATTTCTTTTTCCATCTAATTTCTCTCTCAACTCTCTCTCATCTCTCTCTCTCTAATTTCGTCTCTCTCTCTCTTTCTCTTTTCTTGTTTCGTGGTTCGGGTTATGAAGTGAAGTGATTAAATCGGAACCTACATTGGTGCAGTGAGATTAACCTTCTGTTGATAGCTTTTAATTCCAAGTTGGAAGTCATGCACTCTTTCCCATATCACTGAACTTCTAATGAAGACTGATAAAGACCATAACAATCCTGTATCTGCATAATCAGGTACCTTGCCTTTCATAATCAACAAGTATATGTCCTCAATATCGTTCTTGTTAAGATTCTTGTAATCGGGCTTGGTAATTGATACTATGCAATCATTAGCTCTCATTGCAACAATCTCTGTGATAAACTTGTGTTCATGACCCAATTCCCAATATGTCTTGATGACTTGAATGATTTTTGAGTTTGAATAAATCTCTTCCTTTGGTTTTCCTGGCTCTTTCTTTTTCCGTATGTAGAAGATCTCCGCATGAGGATTTTTCCAATGTTTAACACCATATCGAGCATAAGGATTGAATTTCTTTATCATCATTGTTGAAGATAATTGCTGGAAACTTATAAAGTGACAATACTATCTTCTCGGGTCCAGAATTTCCATTCTTCAAATATAAAAGGTCTTGATTAATCAGAGATAATGCTGGAGCTTCAGGATCTTTTTTACAGCTATGAAATAATGGTGTGTCTTTCGTGGATGTGGAGAGACAAGAATTTCTTTTCTACTTTCCCAGACAATGTCACTCTTGAAGAAATTCTTCATCTGATAAATGTGATATTGATGCTCATCTCCTGAAGTACATCTCTGTCTCTACATCTCATCAGCTATCTTTCTCATCTTAGCTTCATCAATAGTCAGCGATATTTTTTCCATAATGTCTTGTGATACTTGCTTCGTTGGAATTTCATCATCGTCTGAAGCATAAGAGTCAGTCCAAAAATCAAAATCATCATCTTGCTCTTGATTTCCTAAAGTTGATAGAGCTTGTTCCTCTTGAAAAACTTGTCCAGATGATGACTCTCCAGACACATAAGCTTCATACTTCAATGTCTTCTGCCGCTTTGCACTATTCTCCCCCTCAGGATGAGCATCATTATAACACCCTCCAATTTACAACGCAACAGAATACAACATTGGGGTGCTACTTCATAATATAAGCTCACGAGTCACAGTAAACGACATAAATTTTTTATTTAAAAAGATCAGAGTTACAAGGTCCCAATAACTTTATAAAAACTCATTTCAAAATAATCAATGACATGTTTAAGTTTCTTTAAAAGAAAACATTTTATCATATGTTGCCAAAGTTTTACCAATGGTCCTCGGCTTACGTTATCCGCTTTTCCATCCATCCAAGCTAGCAGTATTATTCCTAAAATAAACAATGCTAAAAACGGTCAAACAAAAATATGGTTGAGTATCCATAGGTTTATACATTCATTTTGAACTACAAGCCATAGCAAAACATTTTGTTCATAGAACCAATCACTATCGAATGACTAGAAGCTCACGAACCGTACCTTAACCATGTCGCCCAAACCTTGGAGGGCTAACTCTACCAAGTACTAAGTACCAATATGTCTCAGTATGCCCTCGCAAGGTAACTAACGTCTGGACAAGTCAGCTAGGCCAAATTAGACTTTATTTATTGCCATTAGCGTTCACCGGTTCGTGGGGAGTTGAGGGTCATGAAGAAAGGACCCCCTATCAATACAACTCATAGCACACGTTCGCATAATAAAAATCAACCTCTATGTTCGATTTTCTAAAACAAGCATGTATCTCCCTCGCGGGTTTTTAAAACATAAAAAGGATTTAAATGCGAGGCTATGAACTCACCTTGATGTAGTAGAACAATTGGCGGAATGCAAATATTAGGCATACACAATAAAAACCGAAACGGCTCGATCAAGGAGTCGCAGTATATCTTAATGGCTATGACCCACCAGTTTAGGATGATGTATTTGGGTTTTCAGATGGATGATTACATCAATGCGACACGTTGATAAAGGATTTAGATTTTAAGTTGTATGAGTTTGATGGTTGGTTAAATAAGATAAATCGAAAAGGTAAAAACAAAGTATGTAATACATTCCGTATATATCACATAGGAAAATGAACAATTATATAATTCATATGTTGAATTATATAATAAAGACGAACATTCAAAAGATAAATGCAAAACATGCAATATATTAAGTATATATTACATATGAAGGACAAGAAAATATATAATACGTGCGGGCATTATACATGAATATATAAATAGACGAAGTCGAAGAACGAGTTAAAGTATGTTGTACGTATACATATTATATCACTCGTGAAAATAAGACAAGAATATAAAGCGCGGCGTGTATTTCATATAAGAAAAATATTATAAAGTGACGTGAGAAAAATATAATTAAACAACATAATTCGACATGCGTTCGGAAGTCGCCAAATGAAATAAATAAAAGTTATTACTAAAAAGTAAATACACGTTTTAAAGTCTTGAATGACATTTTAAAAGTTTTAACAATAGTTATTATTATCCTTTAGTCAAGACTTATAAAATAATATTACATAATTTAGTATTCCGTTTTCTTGACGAGTTTTAATTAAAATAGTTATCTCGTTTGTAAAAATATAGTTTCCGAGTACTCATCGTGTTATTGTATAATTACATCCTAATAGTCTTGAAACTATATAACTTTGTCCACTTATCAGGTTTTTAATATAGTAAAAGTTTTAAATGAAAAATACTAAGTATATAAGTTTTTAGAAATTTCGGCATGACCTTGTCGTTTATACAACGTTTCCATGTATATAAAATACATTATTTTCCCACTTTTATCAATCAATATCGCAAATACTTACGCGTTTCGTAATTAATTAACTTGTCATATTTACATAAACATCGATTATAAGCAAAACCAAACACACCCTTAATTGGGTCTGCTGTCCCAAACGCACCAATAACGGTTGTTGTTAACCCAAACGCACCCTTATAGGGCTGCTGTTAACCTAAACACACCCTTATAGGGCTGTTGTTGACCCAAACGCACCGTTATATGGCTGTTGTTAACCCAAACGCACCCTTATAGGGCTGCTGTTAACCCAAACGCACCCTTGTAGGGCTGCTGTTAACCCAAACGCACCCTTAGGCCTTAAAGTACGAAAACAAACACCCCTTTTGGGTGATATCGCAGAAACAAACACCCTTTTAGGTGTGTTTTTAAGCTGATTTAACAAATAAATATCACGAGAATGCCGAGAAGAATACGATAGCCATAAGCCCGACACCCTTCAGGTGCGGCTGTGGTGGCGGATAACTCACGCCGAACACCACTATAAGTGGTGTTTTCGGTGGCAAACCAAACACCCCTTTTACGGGCGTGTAAACTAATTAAAACAAAAGAACAATCTAACTAGATTAATCAAGAACGAAACAAATTAAAACAAATACAACCATACTATTTATTATTAGATTTTAAGAAAATATTCAACCAATCCAAACTCGGGGTTAACAAGAGTAAAGTGGCGGTTGAGATGGTTGCATGTCGTCAGTGAGTGCTGTGACGATAGGGCAGCGGGTACCGGCGGCTGGAGATGGAAACGGCGGTTGCATGGTGGCTGTTATGGGGTGGGTGGCAACGGGCGTTGGTGTCAGTTGCGATGATGGGTATGGCATCGTAAGGAGTGGCGTCGGTGTGGTGTGGCTGGTGGCGTGGCGATGGTTATGAGGGGTTCGGATGGTAAAGGCGAGTGGTGGAGAGGATGGTGTTGATGGGGAGATGGTGGCGGCTATCTTCGGGACATCGCTGGGAAATTATTCCGGTGGCCGGAATTCGCCATGCCGACGCCGGGAATTATGAGAGAGGAGAGGGGTGAGTATTAAGGTTTTGTGTGTGTTTTGGTTTGTAAGAAATGAGGAAAAATGTTATAATTTTTGTTTATATATTAAAGGTTTTAAAGAAAATAGAAATGGTATAATAGTTGAGGGTTAAAAATGAAAATATACTAGAGGGACTAGAAGTGGAACTTTGGGTAATTTTTGTTAAATAACGGTTCGGGTCTAGTTTGGGCGAGTTAACGGATGATTTAAAAGACGAAACTTGCGCCATTGTTTTTCAAATTATTTTTCCTATAAAAATGAGTATTTACACGACTATATTTCATAAATATTTTGTAACGTTTATTTAAAATTGTTTATTATTTATTGAGTAATAGTTTTAAACTTTGTCCGAAAAAATAAATCTTAATTTAAATGTTCGCGTTTTCAACCAACGTTTTTGAATAAAATGTAAGATAATTTATTAAATATTATTAAATAAATTACGATAAATAAATAAAAATCTAATTAGTTTCGTGTCGGTACGCGTTGTTCTCGTTTTCAAGTCAGATAATTTGAAAAAGGCAAAAAAATTTATAAATGAGAATTATGTAGTAATAATTAGGATTTATTATTAAAATAAATTCTGAAAAATTATCAGTTATGCGATAAGTGTTTTACTCGACATCAAATTTCGTATAATATTTTGTTATGTTCATTTTAACAATATTACGTTTTTGTTTATTCTTGGATCCGAATCACGGTTATAGACTTTATTCAAAAAATAAATTGTTAACTCGAAATTTCACGTGCAATAATTAAAGTTTTTAAACAAAATGATAATTATTTTATTAAATTTTTTATTTTAATAAATTCGATAAAATAAATAATTTAATTCTGTTTGTGTCGTACTCTGTTGATCTCGTTTTTTTCGAGTTAGACAATTTAAAGAGTCAAAAAATTTTTGATCTTAAAAATTATGTAATATAATAATTCTGATTTATTCTCACTAAACATAAGTTCCAAAAAATTATCAGTTATGCGATAATTGTTTTCACTTGAAAATAAAAGTCAAAAGCCGACTCAACCCAAAAAGTCAAAGGGAAAAAAAAATAGTCATTTAGGGTTCCGAAAATTGACAGTTGTCACATTCTCCTCTCCTTTGATGCTCGACGTCCCGGCGTCTATATATTTATTTGTCCAAATTTCACTTGCAATGGGTGAAAGACGACATTCTCGAATGAATTCTCGTGCTCTCTCATTATGGTCACACGACCTTGGCGCATTAGGGAGCTTTTCGAAGTGAAAACAATTTTAAAAATCATTGGTGATCACACCAATCAAATCAAATCACATATCGACCAACTGGTCTCGCTAAAAGATGAATCGCGTCCATTATAAAAAATAGTTCATGGATAGTGAACATAACTCCATCGATAGCGTTCTAACATTATTCAAAACAAGGCGCTTATCATTAAGCGTACAAAGTCACATAATTGCATGCTCGCTAAACGTCAAGCCATGCAAATTGAAAGAAAGCGCATTGAAGCGGAAATCACTCGGAGTATACATAACTCTATCGAAAGCACTACGGCATTAATCGCAACTAAGAGCTTATCATTAAGCGCATATAATCACATAACGGCATGCTTGCTAAATAGCCAAACCATGCCAATCGATCAGTTCAATCACGTTAACTCATGCTTGCTAAATAGCCAAGCCATGATTAACAACAATCTTCAACTTAATTCCGGCTAAATCTAGCCCAAGAAAAGTTTTTAAAGTTATAGGATGTTCACGGGCCTGAAAGCCATGGATGCATAACCAAAAAGATTTTTATCATTGTAGGGTGCTCACACACGGATTCAAACCCAAAAGAGATTATAGTACATATGAAATCAGGGTGCTCACGGGCTTTATAGCCATGGATACATACCCAAGTAAATGGTCAAGTTTGCTTATATTATCAAACTCTGTGCATTCTTCACGGTGCCCCAAGCACGATCGTCACCGGCTTGGCTGCCACTCGCGGGGACCACTTCGAGCTCGCACCCCAAACGCGACCGCTCTGTGTGTCCTTAAATCGTCTCGACCTATTTAGCGAGCTCCATAACATGGGTAGGCGTACCCAGCCGATCCGACGTCATATAATGATGCCGCCTCGAGCTCGCAATATGCTCGAACTGCTCGACTAAAAATCACATAACACACAACCACATAGCAAGCAAAAATTTTGCATATAATTTTCAACTATGGCTATCCGCCATTGACCATCGACGATCAAAGGGGAACAAGTCAAGCACAAGGATTCCTCAACTGAATAAACGGAAACGGCAACGAGATTGTCTTTTATCTGCCGCCACGAAGTCGGCAAACTCCAACTGTCCATCGCGTACCGTTTTTATTCCCTACGGAGAATGATGACGGACGACATCACTATGATTCGGTAGGATCCGACCATTGTGCTTGGCTCTCGCGCTGAAGGCTCTCCTTTTGAGCCATCCTTGTGTGACTCTACGTTGGTATTCGAGTCCACAAAGCAGAACATGAACAAATCAAACACCTCGAATTCACAACTCGAGCTTGTGGTAGGATTTCTTTCGTAACATTAGTTGATACGAACACATACGTTTCGGAGGGTAGAAGTTTTTCTTCACGATTACGCTTATTTCAACGGGAATTGATTTACGTTTGACGGAGATGGAAACTTTACTCTTAACGGAACGTCGTGTCGTCATATAGGAAAAATGATAGAAAAAGAAAGCATAATGTAAGATACATTTGATGTAGAGAAGTCTTTTTCATTGGTTCGTAGTTACATCGTATTCTGGCTTTCTCCATTTGGCAGTCTTCTGATCGTTGTTAAAATTTTTTCTGTGTCCTGGTATCAGGTTTCTTGGTATTTCTCACCAAACATTTGTGACTTAGATTGGGATTTCCACGTTACTAACGTGACACAAAAAAATATTTTCCGGAATTACTCGTCATGGTGACTTTCTATAGGGCAGCACCATCGAAAGAAATGATTTCAAGGAACGCAAGAAATTCAGACTTTGTTTTTACGATAATCGAAACTACGAATAGTGATTACTTGCATAAGGTTCCATCATTTGGAAGTGTTTCACATAAACATTTATCCAAACCCATTGTTAAGGCGGTCGATTAAATCCGACTCAGCGTGGCTCTTCATGAATTATGCCATGTTTGCTAGGCTATGCATATGAGGACCATGCGAGACTCAATCGTCATCGTCAAAAAAAGGACATTTTATCGATTATTAACACACCAATATTGATGATCAAAATGTTTTATTTCGACTATCACTTGAAAATAAGTATTTTTATTTGACTTAGAAATGGGAAATAATTTTTTACCTGTTTTTGAGAAAACACTATCCAAACTATTGTTCATTCATTTTTGGGAAACACATTTTTGCTTTGTCTTCTTATGAAAATCGACGCAATTTGGTATTTAGTTTGATAAAACATTTTATAAATTATTGTATATTTTTGGTATAATTTGGTTCATGTAAAATGATTATAAGTTGGTTGTAGACTTTAAGGATCGTAGCAAGTACAAGAAGTAGTGAATCAAGGATCGATGCAATCGAATGAGAAAAATGGACGATATATTCGATAACTGGAATTGTCCACACTAGGAGTCAGATTGCTTCTCTCTAAAACAGTGAGGCGTCTATTCAACGTGCTCGACCACGACCTATAGTAGTGTCGCGTAAATAGAGAAGTAATAAAGTATGATCGAACGATACGTACTTCGTAACCTTAGATATATATCTTATATGTCCTTGATAAAAATAATATAAGTATGCATGCGATGAGAATTCACTTGCGCGTTCTAATTAATAATCATTATCTATTGTTAAAATCGACAATTTTTGTGATTACATAGATTACGTTACATCATTGAAGACTTTTTATCTTTGTCCAGATTCTAACTTTAGAAAGTTGTTAATTTTGGAAAGTCACCATTTCAAGAAGGTTACTATTTTTAATAGGCCCGGTTATCGGATTACCGTAATCGATATAATTATTAGATTTAAAATCTCGACACTTGTGTCATATTTTATTAACATCCATTTCTTATATACCATAAACGTATATAGTAAGAATAATGAGAGTTTATTATTTTTATAATTATCCAACAAGATTCAAATTTGCACAATTGACTTTTAAAATCAACGTTTGACTTTTTAATAAGTCTATATGTATGTTTTTCTCAAAACTGACCCGTTATATTCCATTTTCGTGACTCGGACTCTAAAGAGATTTCATGTAAAACATTGTTTCGAACAACTTTTTAGTTTTAGTCGAGATTTGAATCTCGACAGAAATGACCAAAATGCTCTTACAAAATTCTGCTGAAACTTATTTAATATTTAAGGAAATGTAGAAATTTGACTTTCAGTTTTGACCCGCTATCAAGCGATTTTAAAATTAACGAGCTTTACAGCAAAGTAAAATGACAGTCCGAACAACTTTCGTGTTTTGCCGGAAGGCTAAAACTGTTTCGAAAGTGCTCAAATCGCTCTTTAGAAATTATGTCAGCTTTTAATTAATTATTTCAAGTGTTGTAATTTTCCACTTAAAGTGTATATTTCGATTTTGTCCCAGTTTCTTCGTTACAATGAGTTAAGAGCTTTATTTTATATCAAAACGTTTGCAAAAATAAACTTGATCTTATTTTTAAATAAATATAAGCTTTTACAAAATATCGGCCCTTGAAATACGGGTTAAATTTTCAGCTAAAAGCCGCGTGTTACAAAACGCGCCAAAATTTTATTTTTTTGACTCAAAAATCAATTCATATCAAGTTTAAACCTACCTATACAAGATATTCAAATCGTTAATTTTTCCCCAACAAATCTTAGAACTAGTCTATAAGCAAGTGTTCGACGGGATTCAATCACAAACAATTATCAATAACGAATTAAATTGCGAAAATAATGATTTTGCTAGTAATAGAAATTACTTATGATGATTCACTAATAAAGATCGGAAAATAAATAGTTTCGCCTCGTTCCTTCGTTCCTTAGATATTTGATTCCTTAATCGCGGCTCGAAACACAACAAAAATCTAACCAAGCCTTCAAATCTACTTATATATGCATTGTATATTGTGTTATATATTGCACTATACGAAATTTATCATATCATATCATAATATGACCCACATTACATAATATCAATAGTACAACTGAATGTAGCGTGTAACGATAATCGAAAGGATATGTATAAATAGCGGTCCGACGTTAGAACGGATATCGTGTTATATATATACATACACTATATTATACCCTTTTATTACGCACGGCTTGGGTATAAAGTATACAAACAAAGCACTAGGCAACAAGCACTTAAAGTATCGGAAGGATTGGGCGCGCGGATATTAGGATCAGTGGTGAACGAATTCGTGATTTTTTTTGAAAACAGTCATTGTCCAGGTTTTGAAAACCGACCTAGTTCGCAATGACTCGTTCTCCTGATACATATCTGTAACACCCTCCAAATTGCTACGTACTGCAGCATACATACATTGGGGTGCCTACTTCATAATATTGGCTCTAACGAGCTCCACGGTAACGGACACATCATTTATTATTAAAAAGACAGTGTTCCAAGAGCCCATTAACTTTATAAAAAATATTTGAAAAAATCCACAACATGTTTAAGTTTCTTTAATAGAAAACATTTTCGATCATATGTCAAAAGTTCACCAAGTTCCACGTCCTTCGATATCCCGCCTACTCCATCCCATCCAGCTAGCAAAATATAATGAGATAAAACACGCTTAAAACGTCAACGAAAACGTTGAGTGAATCCTTAAAGTTTATAAACATTCATTTTGAACACAAGCCTAGCAAACACATTTAGTTCATTAGAACAATCACACGATGCTAGAGCCAAGAACGAACCTTAACCATGTTGCAACCTGGGAGTGCTTGCTACACTCCCAATTTAAGTACAATCATGTCTCAGTATGCCCTCGAAGGAACACTCGCCTGACAGTCGATAGGCCAAATAGATCTATTATTATTGCATTACGCATTCACTCGGAGTTAGCGGATGATTGAAGGTTCATGAAGGAAGGCCACAAAAATACATCATAGCATCGTTCACATAATAATATCACATGTGTATGATTTTCGAAACAAGCATGTATCTCCCTCGCGGGGTTTTAAAACTTAATAACCGATTTAAATGCTGAGGCTATGAACTCACCTTGATGTTGCAGAACAATTGGTGAAATGCAAATAGTAGGCATACACAATAAAAACCGGAACGGCTCGATCAAGGAGTCGCAGTATATCTTAATGGCGATGACCCACCAGTTTAGGATGATGTATTGGGTTTTTTCGAATGGATGATTACATCAACGCGACACGTTGAATAAGGATTTGAATTTTAAGTTGTATGATGTTTGGTGGTTGTGTTTAAATAAGATAAATCGAAAAGGTAAAAACAAAGTATGTAATACATTCCGTATATATCACATAGGAAAATGAACAATTATATAATTCATATGTTGAATTATATAATAAAGACGAACATTCAAAAGATAAATGCAAAACATGCAATATATTAAGTATATATTACATATGAAGGACAAGAAAATATATAATACGTGCGGGCATTATACATGAATATATAAATAGACGAAGTCGAAGAACGAGTTAAAGTATGTTGTACGTATACATATTATATCACTCGTGAAAATAAGACAAGAATATAAAGCGCGGCGTGTATTTCGTATAAGAAAAATATTATAAAGTGACGTGAGAAAAATATAATTAAACAACATAATTCGACATGCGTTCGGAAGTCGCCAAATGAAATAAATAAAAGTTATTACTTAAAAGTAAATACACGTTTTAAAGTCTTGAATGACATTTTAAAAGTTTTAACAATAGTTATTATTGTCCTTTAGTCGAGACTTATAAAATAATATTACATAATTTAGTATTCCGTTTTCTTGACGAGTTTTAATTAAAATAGTTATCTCGTTTGTAAAAATATAGTTTCTGATTACTCATCGTGTTATTATATAATTACATCCTAATAGTCTTGAAACTATATAACTTTGCCCATTTATCGGGTTTTTAATATCGTAAAAGTTTTAAATGAAAAATACTAAGTATATAAGTTTTTAGAAATTTCGGCATGACCTTGCCGTTTATACAACGTTTCCATGTATATAAAAATACATTATTTTCCACTTTTATCAATCAATATCCCAAATACTTACGCGTTTCGTAATTAATTAACTTGTCATATTTACATAAACATCAATTATAAGCAAAACCAAACACACCCTTATTTAGGGCTGTTAAAACCAAACACCCCTGTTTGGGGTTTTGTTAATCCAAACGCACCCTAGTGGTGCAGCAGTCAAACCAAACGCGCCCTAAGTGCTGCCAACCACAGAACCAAACGCCCCAACTGGGCTATAAAACGCAGATCCAAACGCCTACGTTGGCTGCAGTTAAATGCATATCTAAACGCCCCAGTTGGCTGCTGCAGAACGCAGAAACAAGCACCCATTCGGGGCTATAAAACGCAGAAAGGAACACCCTTTTTGGGCTGTAAAACGCAGCAGCTAACACCCCTTTTTGGGGCTGTAAACGCAGCAGCGAACACCCCTTTTTGGGGCTGTAAACGCAGCAGCGAACACCCCTTTTTGGGGCTGTAAACGCAGCAGCGAACACCCCTTTTTGGGGCTGTAAACGCAGCAGCGAACACCCCTTTTTGGGGCTGTAAACGCAGCAGCGAACACCCCTCTTTTTGGGGCTGTAAACGCAGCAGCGAACACCCTTTTGGTGTGTTTCTCGATCGGGTAATAAAGAAGAAAAACAAGACGATATAACCAAGAACAAAATAAACCACAAGCCCGACACCTCAAAGGTGCGGCTGTGATGGTAATCAACCAAACCGAACACCACTTTTAGTGGTGCATTCGGATGTAAAACAAACATCCCTTATTTAGATGTGCATGTCGGTCGAGTAATAAAGAAAGGAGCAAGGATCGATATAACCACAAGCCCGACACCACAAGGGTGCGGCTGTGGTGGTACGTAACCACACCGAATCGGTGGCGAAACGAACACCCCTTGCGGGCGTGTAAACCAATTCGAACAAAGAACAAATAAAGACTAAATCAATTAAAATGAAACTACTAAAACAACTCAACCATACAAATTATTATTAGATTTTAAGAAAACATTTAACCAATCCAAACTCGAGGTTAACAAGAGTAAAGTGGCGGTTTCAAAGTGGCGGCTGAGATGGTTGCATGTCGTCGGTGAGTGGCGGATCTGGTGGCTGCCGGCTGTGACGATAGGGTAGTGGGTACCGGCGGTTGGAGATGGAACGGCGGTTGCATGGTGGCTGTTATGGGGTGGGTGGCGACGGAGGGTGGAGCCACGGTGGAGAGGGGTATAGAAGTGGTGGTGTGGTGTGGTGGCAGCGGCTGTTGCCGTGGATGGTGTTGTTGAGGGTGTTGGCGGTTGTAGGCGACGAAGGGGAGGAGAAGTGCGGCAAAGATTCGTCGGAAAAATCCGCCGGAAAAGTTTTCCGGCGGCGGCTGGCCGGAAATTGGAGAGAGAGGGGGAGAGGATTTTGATTTAGTGTGTGAATTATTTTTGAGAGAATGAGAAAAAAAATGGGTATTTGTTTATATATATAAAAGTTTTAAAAGAAAGTGTAAGGTGTAAGATAGTTTGGGGTAGAAAATGTAATTATTTAGTATAGTTTTGTAAAACCATCGTTCGGGACTTGTTTGAGCGAGTTAACGGATGATTCAAAAGACGAGACTTGCGCCATTGTTTTTCAAATAATTTTTCCATCGAAAATGAGTATTCACTCGACCATATTTTGTAAATATTTTGTAATATTCATTTTAAAATATTCGTTTTGTTTATTCTAGACTCCGATATCAAGGGTAAACTTTATTCATAAAATAAATCGTTAACTCGAATATTCACGTTAATAATAAACGTTTTTAAACAAAATGATAATTAATTTATTAAATATTTTTATTAAATAAATTACGATATATAAATAAGATTTAATTTGTTTCGTGTCGGTACGCGTTGATCTTGTTTTCGAGTCAGACAATTTGAAAAGTAAAAAAAAATTATGATTAAAATTATGTAATAATAATTATGATTTATTCTCAAAATAAGTTTTGAAAAATTATCAGTTATGCGATAATTGTTTTCACTTGAAAATAAAAGTCAAAAGTCGAGTCAACCCGAAAAGTCAAAAGGGAAAAATAGTCATTTAGGGTTCCGAAAATTGATGTTGTCACATTCTCCTCTCCTTTAGGAAGCGACGTCCCGACGCTCTAATCGCTTTATTAGATCCAATTTCACTTGCAATGGGTGAAAGATGACATTCTCGAATGAATTATCATGCTCTCTCATTATGGTCGCACGACCTCGGCGCATTAGGGAGCTTTTCGAAGCGAAAACAATTTTAAAAATCATTGGTGATCACACCGATCAAATCAAATCACATATCGACCAACGGGTCTCGCTAAAAGAGATCGCAATATTATAAAAATCGTATAGAGTGCACATAACTCCATCGAAAGCGTTACAACATTATTCAAAACAAGGCGCTTATCATTAAGCACATATAATCACATAACGACATGCTTGCTAAATAGCCAAGCCATGATTAACAACAATCTTCAACTTAATTCCGGCTAAATCTAGCCCAAGAAAAGTTTTTAAAGTTATAGGATGTTCACGGGCCTGAAAGCCATGGATGCATATCCAAAGAGATTTTTATCATCGTAGGGTGCTCACACGCGGATCCATACCCAAAAGAGATTACATGGTAATCATAAACAGATTCATACCCAAAAGAGATTACAGGGTGATCACAAACGGATTCATACCCAAAAGAGATTACAGGGTGATCACAAACGGATTCATATCCAAAAGAGATTATAGTATATATGAAATCAGGGTGCTCGTGGGCTTTATAGCCATGGATCCATATCCAAAAAGATTTTTATCATCGTAGGGTGCTCACGCACGGATCCATACCCTATCATCGTAGAGTGCTCACACGCGGATCCATACCCTATCATTGCAGAGTGCTCACACGTGGATCCATACCCTATCGAATGGTCAAGTTTGCTTATATTATCAAACTATGTGCATTCTTTACGGTGCCCCAAGCACGATCGTCACCGTCTTGGCTGCAAACCGCGGGGACCACTTCGAGCTCGCACACCAAACGAGACCGCTCCGTGTATCCTAAAATCGTCTCGACTTATTTTGCGAGCTCAATAATATGGGTAGGCGTACCCAGCCGATCCGACGTCATATAATAATGCCGCCTCGAGCTCGCACAACGTACGACCACTCGACTAAAGCACATATCACATAAACATATAGCAAGCAATAATTTTGCACATAATTTTCAACTATGGCTATCCGTCGTTGATCATCGACGATCAAAGAGGATCGAGTCAAGCACAAGGATTCCTCAACTGAATAAACGAAAACGGCAACGGGATTGTCTTTTATCTACCGCCACGAAATCGGCAAACTCCAACTGTCCATCGCGTACCGTTTTATTCCCTACGGAAAATGATGACGGACGACATCATTATCGTTCGGTAGGATCCGACCATTGTGCTTGGCTCTCGCGCCGAAGGCTCTCCTTTTGAGCCATCCTTGTGTGACTCTACGTTGGTATCCGAGTCCACAAAGCAGAACATGAACAAATCAAACACCTCGAATTCACAACTCGAGCTTGTGTAGGATTCATTCGTAACATTAGATGACCGAACACATACGTTTCGGGGGTAGAAGTTTTCTTCACGATTACGGCTTATTCAACGGGAATGATTCACAGTTTGACGTAGAGGAAACTTTACTCTACGGACGTCGTTCGACATATAGGAAAAATGAAAGAAAGATAATGTAAGATACATTTGATGTAGGAGAAGTCTTTTTCATTGGTCTCGTAGTTACTTATTTTCTCCCACTTCCACTCTGGGATTTCAGGTTGTTAGAGTAGACCGAATGGCTTTTGGTGCTCAGCCTTTACCTTGGCACATGTCAGACATTTACGCATGACATAGGTGGCCGATCTCGCTTTCATGTTCGCCTCAATAAAGCTTCTATAAGTCTTGATACATATGGTCTGATCCGGGTGCACAATGGAATATTTAGATTTGTGTTATTCATGCTTGATCAAATCACCTAATCCCCAAACAACAGTACCAATTTCAGCCCTTTTAAGCATGGGTTTCCGTCAGAATGGATCTGAATTTCGCTTGATTAGCCTTCCAGGTTTAGCTTTCATGTTTTCCTTTTCATCGAACTTAGTTTGAGCATTTGAGTATTTTTCAGGTAAATTAGTGTGAACGTCATGACCAAAGATCTAACACTTATGGTTCTTTGTCCTTTCTTGAATCAGGGCGTCGGCCACTACGTTGGCCTTACATGGATGGGTAAACGGATTTCACAATCCATAGTCACTCAAAAGTTAAATCCATCGCCGCTGTGCTCTAATGTTGAGGGGGGGGCTCCTTTTGATCCAGAAGGTACTGTAGACTCTTATGATCTGTGTACACAGTACACTTAGTACCATACAAATAATGCCTCTAGAGTCTAAGTGCAAACACTACAGCACCCAGTTCTAAATCATGGGTCATGTAGTTTTCCTCATGCTTCTTCAGTTGTCGAGAGGCATACGCAATCACCTTTTCCCTCTGCATCAGAATAGCTCCATAACCCTTGTGTGACGCATCACAGTACACAACGAAGTTCTCAGCTCCCTCAGGCAAAGCTAGGATAGGAGCGAAGCATAACTTCTGCTTCAAAGTCTGGAATGCTTCATCTCTTTCTGGTACCCATATTCATACTTTTGTTTCCTGGATAATTTAGTTGAGGCTTGGAAATTAACGAAAACCCTTAAAGAATCTTCGGTAATTTTCTGCTAAACCCATAATTTTGTCTTTAACTTTGTCGGTGTTGTCGGGTTTGCTGGACAGACCAATTTCGAATAAGCCTTAACCTTGCGTAGGATCCACGTGAACACCTTTATTGTTGATCACGTGACTGAGAAATTGTACCGACTCAAGCCAGAAATCGCACTTCGAGAATTTAGCGTACAATTGCTCTTTCTTAAGTAACTCCAAAATGATCTTCAAATGTTTTTCGTGCTCTTCTTTATTCTTGGAGTAGATAAGTATGTCATCAATGAATTCGATCAAAATTTAGCGAGGTTTGGCTTACCATATCGATTCATTAAATCCATGAATACCGCAGGAGCGTTGGTTAGACCAAATGGCATCACTTGAAATTCATAGTGACCGTACCTAGTCCAAAAAGCCATAATAGGGATATCTTCTTCTCTAATTCGGAGTTGGTGATAATTGGACCGCATATCAATCTTTGAGTATACGCTGGAACCTTGAAGTTGATCAAACAGGTCGTCAATCCTCGGGAGTGGATACCGATTCTTGACTGCCAACTTATTTAGCTCGCGATAATCGATGCACATACGAAATGATCTGTCCTTCTTCTTAACGAACAATACTGGAGCTCCCCAAGGTGAAGAGCTCGGACGAATAAACCCTTTCTCTAATAGTTCCTTCAATTGGTCCAACAATTCTTTCAATTTAGACGGTGCCAGAGGGTATGGTGCACGCGCGATAGGTGCGGCTCTAGGCACTAGCTCAATTCTGAATTCCACTTGTCGTGGTGGTGGGAGTCCTGGCAAATCATCAGGAAACACCTCAAGAAAGTTACGAATCACTGGCACGTGTTGCAACTGTTTCTTTGATGGTTCTTTCTCTGTCACTTGAGCTAAGAACAACTGGAATCCCCTTTCTATGTATTTTCTTGCTTTAATGTAGGATATCACTTTCAATCGTGATGCACCACTATCACTCTTAACAACTAACATTTTGTTCTTGTAAGGCACATGTACCTCCTTTTTACCATACACGATGACGGCATCACGTTTTACCAACCAATCCATTCTAATTATTACATCGAACATACCCAACTCTATTGGCATGAGATCAATGTCGAACAAGTGGTCAAGTAAATTCAGAGTACAACCCTTCAGAACAGTGTTGGTGCATACTACTTTTCTGTCGGCTAGTTCGACTTCGTAACTAGTATTTAATTTGGCCAATTTAATATCTAATAAATGGCTAAACCTAACACCCACAAAACTTTTATCCGCACCCGAATCAAACAGTATTGTAACGTTACGATTATTCAATAAGAACGTACCAGTCACGACATTCGGGCCCTGGTTGTGCTCGGCATCACGGATGACATACACTTGATCTCGCACGTTTCCACCTTGTCGATCAGCTATCTTTGGGCATGCATTGCGCTTGCGGCCTCTTTCACCACATTCATAACAAACTACAGCTGATCGAGCATTTGTACCAGAAACCACATTCTTGCTTCTACAATCCTTGTCCTTGTGTCCTATTTTTCCATAATTGTTGCACTTTGGTGGGCACTGATCAAAATGACATAGCCCACAAAGGTTACATTTGGAAGCAACCCTAATTTGCTTTGCTCCCGCATTTTGAGTAGTGGTCAGAGCCCTTGCATTTCCATGTCTTTGATTGTTGTTCTGGTTGTGGCGGTTATTGTTCCGGTAATTTCTCCAGTTGTTGTTGTTGTTGTTCTCCCACTTTCTCTTGTTGCCTTTGGTAATTCTTTCAGCTTTGGCTTGTAACTTCTGCTCCAATAGGGTATGAGCCATTCGGACAGCTTCATTGAGCACAGTAGGCCTAGAGAAAGTTGTTTCCCCTTTGATGTTCTCAGGTAAACCCTTAATGTAGAGCTCAACTTTCTTATTTTCAGTCGGGACTGCTTCAGGACATAATAACGCTAACTCATTAAACCGTTGAGTGTAAGCAGCGATGTTGGTATCTCTTAACTTTAGGCTCCTCAACTCATTTTCTAGCCTCTGAACCTCTTCATCTGGACATAATTCTTCCATCATCATCTTCCTCATATCAGTCTATGATTTCCCATTAACAACATCGAGTCCTGATGTAGCGACTTGGGAATTCCACCATGTTAAGGATCGACCTTGGAGGGTGGCAGTAGCAAATTTCACCTTACTCCTTTCAGTTTACTCACTGATCCCAAACACACTTTCGATCTTTTCAAACCAACGACATAATTCTACAGCACATTCGTTACCATGGAATTGGGTAGGACCACATTTCATAAAGCCCATAAATGAACATTCTCGTGCCACTGGTGCAGCCGCTGGGCCTCCGGCAGGACCTCCAGCTCTGGTGGCTTCCATTCTTACTCTTTCCCGTTCGGCACTAAGGGCTGCTTCGATTCCTTCCCGCACTAATTGATCGGCGGCCTCTCGGGTCAAGGTAGGTTGAGGATTAGTTTGGGTTCTTCTTTTTGGAGGCATGATTCTGTCATGACATAAAAGAAATCATGGTGAGTACTTATACAATTATGTAGTCATAATGTGTACAAATAATCTAATCACAACATGAATTCAATAATCAACAACATACAAAGGAAAAGAAATCACAACATGTATAAACAATCAAAGCCCAAAAGAGATCACAACACATCATATAGATAATCAAGGATAGTAATTCTTCATCCATCACAAAAGATAGTACAAGGTTGCATTGTTTTACCAAAACATGACCAAAGTCATTACAATCATAAGTACCAAGTCTATAAACCGACATGCCCGGTTTAGTGATAGCAAAATAAAGAGACTACAATGATCCTACACTACAGATGATAACGTGGGGATCCAGGTGGCTGTGACGGCTGTGGGTCACTAGTAGTAGCAGCATCATCGCCCTCATTTCTAGCGGCAGCATCTCTAACCATGACATAGGGATCATCGCGTCGAGGACGACGAGTAGGACGGGGAGAAGGATCATCAGGGTCAGCACGATCAACATGAGCCACTAGAGCAGTAGGTGCCACATATGGTCTTTTACGATAATGTTTGAACGGGTATAGGTGCCACTACACCTCAAAGGACCACTGTCTCAGATTATGGTGGTGCTATGACAAGCGATCAAAATCCCTTTGAGTAGATTCTAACATCGTCTTCAATTTCTTATTTTCTTCTCGGTCTCCGCACTAATCTCGAACTTGGATCTTCCAAACGTACACACATTCACCCTTAGTGCATGTGACCTTAATTTCACTTCTTAAATCAGTGTCGAATTCTGCCAAATATTTATCCATCACACTGAGCCTTTTTAGGGTTGAGTGTTCAGTGTTAGCCCGGTCAACCATTTGTTGAGTAAGGCCCTTGACCTGGCGATGTAGAGTGTTGACATCCCTCTGTTGGGGCCAGGAGAAAAGCCTGCCGAGAGTCCACATACCCACATAGAGGTACCGCGAATGATGGCACAGAATATGGTACCCTAGTGATGGTACCAACAGTATCAGCCTCAGCCTCCTGCTCATGATCATCAGGAGTAGGAGCAACTGCCATATCCTCGGACTCGGTGTCTGAATCTGGTGGTGGTAGGTTGAGGGGATCAGCCTCCTCATAAGGGTTGATGACCTCGGCATCATCATCATCATCATTTTCTTCCTCCATCTCTTCTTCCATCTCTGGATTTTCTTCCTCCATTTCTTCTTCCATCTCTGGATCTTCTTCTTCATCATCTTCGAGTATCCATCCATTCATGTTACCCTCTGGTTGAGGATTTTGGTGAAGTGCAAATCCATTTAAATGGTCGGGCTCGGGCGCGAGTTCAGGTTGCTCTTCTGGATCATCTTCGGGAAGATCCGCAACATGATTAGGAGGAGGTAGGTTTGCCATGATAATCTGTAAATCACGCAAAAATAATTACATAAGGTCACTATATAAAAAAAATATTATATGAATAATAACTTATGCAAATATGCAAATGCATGACGATGCTCCATGAACGAACGTGATGATCGATAATAAACCAAATATGAATGATAATATTTGTTATGTATATGAATTACATTTTTATGTAATTAAAGCAAATAATTTTTCAATGCTTTTCGAATAAGCATGATAATCGATATATATCTTAATATATCATAATATTTATCATATAAATATTTTAATAGCAATGCACCCGAAACGTGCATAAGTACTTAAATAGGAATCATAAGCTTGACTTGGACGAGGGCCACGAGGAGTCTTAGCGCGCGAAAGAAAAAAAAGTTATAGTTTAGGTTTTTGAAAAACGACCTAGTTCTCTATAACCTTAAGCTCTTGATACCAATCTTTAACACCCCCAAATTTATTTCGCAGCGGAACCAACAGTTTGGGTGTTAAGTCATAGCACAACAACATAAGAATATAAAGAACGACTCAAAAGAGACGTTTAAAACATAACATTGTCCCATTCATGGGATAACAAGAAAAAAAAAGTATAGATAAGTATATAATGAACAAACGACCTAATGATCTAACATCCTCTAACCTTAAAGCTCATGAATTAACCGAATCTTTAACTACGCCCCCAATACCCCAAAGCATCATGCTGTCAAGCTTATCAATAGTCCGCACTTGAGCGCGAGGCGGGCACTTAGTGCAAACCAACAATTTCAGACAATGAGGCACAGATATCATCCATCTGACTCATCAAGTCTCTATGTACGCAGTCTAATTGTGGATTAAACAGGCTTCTACATCGGACATGCAAACCACATGAACCAATATACAGACAGACACGACAGCAAATGAGGACTAGTAAATTTGATGACAACAACCGACACCCAGTAGCACCAGTATTCATATCTTGACATCAGCACAGCCCAAAATGTTCCAACTTGAGCTATCTCTTACACAGATCTGACATAACGATTTCTTCTACAATGATTGTCCATGGGAGGGGCCATATCATGGTAAGGGCACGCACGGTACTAGCGTCAGCAGACAATAGTTCGAAAATTAATCTACAGAAGATCGAACACCATACAAAACATCATAAGATAAGTTTTAAAAACCATAACACAAAGGTTTTCAACGAATGGTAAACCAAAACAAGGTTATAAGGTATGGTCAAGAAACATTTTTCGCGCGAGCAGCTAAACCTTCATGGTATCGTCCTCTCTCCAAGCCTTCAGTGGTCATTCAACCCTGATTTACCTATAGTTATTTAAAACGAGTTGCTAAGAAGGTCAAATAGATAACCGTCGAGATAGAATCCTGTAAACCATAGAATTTTATATGAAAATAAAGAGCGACATAACACAAGTATTTTAATCATGTGAAAACATATGATCGATAAAACACAGTAGACTGAACAACTTACTCTACACCACACATTCCACATCATGCGCATTAGAGCTCATGCCGCCAGAATACTAACCAACATATATAAATATTGAAATCATGTTACGCCACAACTAGGTTAATGGATTCGCAAAAAACCTAAGAGAAGAAATTCTCAATATAAAATAGTCCTATTTAGGTGGTGATCGCAAATTAAGCATGGAAGGTCATCGTACATAACACCCAGTACGGCATCACGGCCCAAAATAACAACATAAAGATACTTAAAGCTCTCACTCACTATCGTATAAGGTAATACTCAATAGAGCAAGTGAAATTAGGGGGAGCCTGTATTGGCAAAGGTAACTTTATGCAAGATAGTTCACAAATCGGGTCCAATGCGATACACATACACGGAAAATCACTATATCTCGTGTTCCAATTTATCCCAACTAGACGGACATGCTAAACACGTTACCACGGAAACACTGCTTACGTAATCGAGACCTTAAAACCATGAAACTTTCTCTAATGCCAACAAGCAATATATCTCTAGATACGCACAAAAAGAGATCAAACTTCATCTTGAACACAAAAGTTAGACCCCCCGAGGCTATCAAATCACCAGAGTGACAGCCAATCTCAATTAGCGAAATCACGAAGCCGGAACGCGAGTAATAAGCGTAACGCTGAACTTGTGCAAGAAAACGATTTGCTTAAATCCACTCTTTCAGGAAAAGAAAAATCAATTGCATTTTTACAATCTGAAAAGGAAAAGATTTTATCTGAGAAAAAGGATCTAGCAGATAGTTATCTAGATGAAATAGTTTGTTTAAAGAATGCTAACAAAGTTGCAAGAGATATGTTGCAAAGATTTAACATGCCAACACACACTATTCCTATGCTTTCTAAGAAACCTAAAGCCGCAACCGCTGACTTGCACAAGGACCTCCTAGGTACCCGTAACCCAGGTCTAGGTTATATGGCCAAGCGTGCTCAACCTGTTTTGTATGATGCTGATACCCTTTTGCATCCCACTCACCACCCCGTTAGTATATGGGATAGTGAAGAGGTCTTGGTTCACCAAGTTGTTAGCATGAAAAAGATGAACGAAAAACCAGGGCATATTCGACCCAAGAATGGCTTCTATGAGAAGCTAAATGCCCTTAAGTTTGTTCCTCAACAGGAACTGTCCCGAGAACAGGCGTATTGGCTTCCTGCCAATGAAATTGCTAGTCAAGCTAGTAACCCAGATAGACCTGTCACTCCTTTTGTTCATAATCGTCCACCTCCAAGTCAAGTTCTGTTTCATCTTCAAAAGGTTAATGCTGTTTTTCATCAATTTGAAGGTATCATAAATGAACGAACAACACAAAAACCACTCTATGTTTCCGAATGGTGTTTTGATTATGCCAAACAGTTTGTTGAACAACAACTGGTACCATTTTATGACCATTTCAAAAAACACATAGAATCTGCTAATGAAACAATTTTCAAAGAAGTAAAAGAATATGAACAGATTTTTGATGACTTTGGATGCGGAGTAAGAACTGAGTGGTTCTTTGAAAAACAAGAACCTGACCATAGAAAGAAAAATCTTTTAATAAAAAAATGACTGTTAATTGCTGAATGTTTAGAACAAGATATCTGCTCTATTGTGCTTACTTCCGATATAGTTTTATGCCCAATTCGAATTGCCTTTGCTAAGATCTTAGATCTGCATGCTAAGGGAACACACCTAAAGTTCTTAACTTGAAGCTGAAGTTTTAAAACAACAAAAGATGGTCATTGAATCTGAGAAACGTAACTCTCATTTACAAAAGACCCATATTGATTTACAACTTAAATTTCAAAACTATAAACAGTGCATAGACACTTCTAGTGCCTCCAATGCAATTTTTGAAATTAACAAGTTAAGAAAACAGCTTCAAAGGAAAATGCCACAATCAGGAATTTAGATGCTCAGATCAACAACATGAAGGGTTGAAGTAGGATACCACTGAAGGTTAGTTGTGACACAACAGGCATTATAAACTGACCGAATTCCAGTTGCAAGATATGATTACCTCCCTTAGGATTCAGCTAGATGGCCTTAAGGTAGAAAACGTGAGTCTGAAAAGACGGTATGATGAACTGTCAAAGGCGAATACTCACTCACGTATTGCGTACACTGAAAAGCTTAGTGCTTTAACTTCTGAAAATACCAAGCTGAAAGCCCATGTGACTGGTCAAACAAGTAGTGGACCTTCAACCTCTAAGACACCCAAAGTGCTTGCTCCTGGAATGTACAACTTAGGTTCTAAGTATATTCCACCACCTAAATGTGCTAACTGGGATAAACCAACCCCGTTACCTAAGAAGAAGCAAGTAACTTTTGTTGCACCTCCCAGACCTTCACTCAAACCAACTCAAAACCCAGTAGTGCATCCTAATAAGCAAACTAACGTGTGTGTGCCTATGTCTACAGGAGTAAAACCCACTTCTGGAGCTAGCAAAACTGTGCCTAAGAGAGCCCCTCGGAATCATAGTTCTTTGCCGGCTAAAAGTGCGAATGCGAGGAGAGTAGAAGCACACCATAGGACTTTGAATAAAAAGAATCGTGTTGATTCTAATTTGCTTGTTAAACATTCTGTTTCTGTTTCAAATTTGAACAATGTTTGTGGTGCATGTAACAATTCTTTGGTTTTTGCTAATCATAATGCTTGTTTGGTTATGTGTGATGATTCCATTTAAATGTTAAACCCCACCGACTAAGCGTCCTTAAACTCCAACCCAAGAAAGCATGGAAACCCATTAAGAATGATGGAAAACCCATTAAAAGAGATGGAAACCACTTAGCAAACTTTTGCTAATAGCACGCCCTAGTGAAAGCCCACTGAAGCTTTTCTCACTATAATGAGATGTATCCTTTTAACAAGGATAACGGAACACTACAGAAACCAAATATAACTACCCCGAGTGTCAAGATTCTAGCCCTAAAATAACTATGATCCTCTTAGTTTATTGATCATAACTGTAGTGATCGACAGCAGGTTCCAACAGGGATCTCGGGTATTTGGATTGTTAACTAACCGGAACCCTTCAGGGCATCCTATCACCGTAAATGTTTGTGTTATTGCAGGTAGTACAAATTGTTCTATGGTATCTGGATTCTGGATGCTCAAGACATATGACCGGTGATCGTGCACAGCTTATAAACTTTGTGGAAAAGTTTATTGGTATTGTGCGATTTGGCAACGATGAATATGCATCAATCGTTGGCTATGGTGATTATAAACTGGGTGATGCTATCATCTCTCAAGTCTATTTAGTTTGCAGGACTCAATCAACAAACCTATTCATGTAGACAGTTTTGCGATGAGGTTTAGAATATCATTTCCTAACAGCATTCATGTCACATTCCGCAACTAAGATATGTGGATCTACTCACTGTTTCACGTACTACCAACCAGTACACCATCTCACTGAATGAATGATGTCAGCTTCACCAGTTTGTTGCTTACAAAACCTCTTACAACTAAGTCATGGTTAAAGGCATGCGTCGGTTGAAATCATCTGAATTTCGGGACCTTGAACGAAATGGCTCGAAATAATCTACTCATGAGGTTTACCCATGCTGAAATATGAAACAAAAGACCCAATTTTTTTTTGTTTTTTTGTCCCCCATCTTGTCAGCTAGGTAAAAGCAAGAAAGCATCACATCCACTAAAGGCGGAAAACACCAATACTGAAGTTCTTCATACACTACATATGGACCTCTGCGGACCAATGAGAACGGAAAGTATCAACGGAAAGAAGTATGTTTTGGTGATAGTGGATGATTACACCAGATTTGGATGGGTAAGATTTCTTCGAACAAAGGATGAAACTCCTCAAGTGATTGAGAAGTTTATTGTGAAGACTCAACGAGCCCTTAATGCTACTGTTCGATTCGTCAGAACAGATAATGGAACGGAGTTTGTGAATAAGACACTCGACGGATGGTTTGAGAGTGTTGGTATTTCTCATGAAACGAGCGTACCTCGGTCTCCACAACAGAACGGCGTTGTCGAAAGACGAAACCGAACTCTTATGGAAGCTGCTCGTACTATGCTCATCTTTGCGAAAGCTCCACTGTTCCTATGGGCTGAAGCTGTAGCCACTGAGCTTGTTATACACTAGTAATCGGTCCCTCTTGTTCACACGCTTTATGGAAAGACCTATTATGAACTGCTGAAGGGAAAGAAACCTAATCTACAATACTTCCGAGTATTTGGATCCCTGTGCTATCCTACCAATGACTACGATGACGTTGGTAAACCCGCCCTTGAAAAAGGGGCCCCCCGTTGGTAAACTCAAGGCGAAAGCAGATATAGGTATATTTGTTGGCTATGCACCCACCAAGAAGGCGTACCGAATCTACAACAAAAGAACGCGCAAGATTCAGGAAACCGTTCATGTTGCCTTCGATGAACTTACCGAAGGATTGACGTCTGTTCAAACCAGTTCAGGCCTCGCACCTCAACAAATGACTTCTGTGCCAAACAGTACAGAACTCGAACTTACTGCTTTACAGTCAGGACGCAGCCGTTCTGCACTAGTAAAAGACCCAGAACCACCTAGTGTCCCTCCTACAAAGAAACAGGTAGACGATTTGTTTCAATGGTTTGATGATGATGAGGTTGTTCCGATACCTCCGGTTGTTCCGATAACTCCGGTTAATGTTCCTGCTGCCCCGGCACCCGAGAATGCCAATGGTTCACCTTCCACAACAGTTATCTCAGAAGGCGCTCCTGCAGTTACTGAAAGCCTCTTGCCTCATCAAATACCTCTACCAGACACTAGTGATTCTGATGTTGAAACACTGTTCGATCATGTTGACAGTAATGTGTTTGACACCTATAATGCTCCTGAAACCGATTCAGAAGCATCTTCTTCCAACTCTGTCAATATCGATGTTACTCCCAACAACCAATTACCTCACGTGCAAAAGTGGACTCAAGCACATCCGCTTGAAAACATTATTGGGGATAAAGACCGACCCGTCTCTACCAGGAAACAGCTAGAAACCGACGCAATGTGGTGTTTCTTCAATGAATTCTTAACTCATGTTGAACCAAAGACTTACAAGCAAGCCTTAGAGCACTCGTGCTGGATTGAGGCTATGCAGGAAGAAATTCATGAGTTTGAACGTCTAGATGTATGGATACTTGTACCCTGTCCAGATAATATTCTTATCATCCCGCTCAAATGGATTTTCAAAATTAAGTTGGATGAATATGGAGACGTCTTGAAGAACAAAGCTCGGTTAGTGGCGAAAGGATATCGTCAGGAAGCTGGTATTGATTTTGAGGAATCATTTGCTCCGGTTGCTAGATTAGAAGCGATCAGACTCTTCATTGCTCACGCAGCAAGTATGAACATGGTCATCTTCCAGATGGACGTGAAAACCGCCTTCCTCAACGGCGAACTGAATGAAGTTGTCTATGTTAGTCAACCAGAAGGATTTGTAGATCCAGAGCATCCATCGCATGTGTACCGACTCAAGAAAGCTCTCTATGGGCTTAAACAAGCTCCACGTGCGTGGTATGACAAGCTATCAGCGTTTCTAATCAAGTCAGGATTTACAAAGGGCGTGGTCGATCCAACTCTGTTCACCAGGAAAGCAGGCAAACATATCTTACTGGTACAAATATATGTTGATGATATTATTTTTGCCTCTACCAACCCCAAAGAATGCAAATTATTTGCATTTGAGATGAACTCAACTTTCAAGATGTCGATGATGGGACAAATGTCATTCTTTTTAGGATTACAAGTTTCTCAAAAAAATCCCAGGGCATCTTATTCAACCATCCAAATTATTTGGCTCAGGAAATCTTGAAAAAGTTTGGTTTTGACACATGCACACCCATTGACACTCCAATGGCGGAGCGTCCCGACCTTGATGAAGATAAGGGAGGCAAGCTAATTGATCCTACACGATTTCGTGGTATGGTTGGCTCCCTTATGTATCTTAGTGCATCTAGACCTGACATAGTATTTGACTGTTTGTATGTATGCACACGAGTACCAGGCTAAGCCTACTGAAAAAGCACATTACTGCTATAATGCGGATCTTTCGAACCTTAAAGGAAACCATTCACATGGGTCATGTGGTATCGAAGGACTAGGCTTTGACTAAAAGCTTTTTGCAGATGCTGATTATGCAGGGTGTCATGACACAAGGAGAAGTACCTCTGGTTCAGCTCAATTTCTTGGACATCGGCTTGTTAGCTGGTCATCCAAAAAGCAGAAAAGTCACGCCATCTCCATACAAGAAGTTGAAACATCGCCCTTTCAGGATGCTCGTGCTCAAATCCTCTGGATGCGTCTCAACTACGGAGATATGGATTTGCGTTCAACAAAAATTCCGATGTATAGTGCAATCAAAGTGCTATTGCTCTTATGCTGTATAGTGTTCAACACTCGCGTTCCAAGCACATTGATATTCGTCACCACTTTATCAAAGAGCAGGTTGAAAGGAAAGTTGTTGAATGTATTTTGTGAGAACAAAATACCACAACTGGCTGACATATTTACGAAGGCAATACCGATGAGAGCGCTTCGCAACACTACTCCCCACTGCTTGGAGTTAAACAAATGTCACCAGAGACTCTCAAGGAACTCCTGGATGAGTCTGTCTTCCGAGTAACCAAGTGTTTCACATTGTATCCTTTGTATATTTGTGTATATTTGCAACAAAAAAAAAAAAAAAAGACTTACAGTTATTTCAGACTGTAACTCAGTCTTAACCCAGAGATTTAGTGTACGTTTCAGTGCATTATTTCTTTACAGACAAGAAGTTGTCTAAGCCCCGAACCATTTTTCTCTTAAACAACTTGTTTTATCAAACATGTTCGGGTAACCAAATCGCAAACATTGACTAGGGTTATTGTTTTGAGGGGGGATGAATCAGGTATATACTAACAGTTTGTTGCAGGTCAAGGACATATGCTTGTTGATTCTATTGCTGTGACAAAGATTGGACACGGACCAACCGCTTACAAGTTCAAGACAGATTGCAGTATCATTCCTGTCTGGGTATTCTAAAGGTCTTGTTTCAATTGCTCACTTGTTATTTGTGCTATTTCACCTCACCTCATACTTTGAGGGGGAGATTGATAATTTAAGTCCATTATAGATCAAACCATTCACAAGTTTCATACTTTTGATCGGGGGAGAAAATGTGACTTATACATGTAAAACGGATATTTAATGATCGATGATTCTAATATTGCTAAAGTCCTATCCATGCATGTGCTAACATCTTCTCGATTATCGACGCCACGATATGTAGGGGGCTTAAGTGTTAATATGATCAAAAATTGTAATGGTACCAAAAGTTTGTGTTATACACACAGTATCTTGATAAATGAACAAAGAATCTTTGTGTTTCATGTTCGTATTCGTGAATTGAAAGTGATCTTATGGGAATGCCTGAGGAAAGAGATGTTGTACCACCAGGTATTGTATGAATGCTCATGCCTGTTTTTCGGACTGCGTGACACTAGGAAGGGATTTCCATAAATGTACTTGTATAAGTTTGGATTTCCCAAGGCACTTCATATCTTTCGGATAATATTTCAAAAACATCTCAGATGATTTAAACTTTCGTTTGTGCCCCAAACAAATTTCACAAGCACATCGAATGTTTTTCAAATCATTTTTGCCACAGGCCTTCTACGGTACTTAATTGTATTAAGAAGTAAAACGCTGAAAAAGGAATTGTACGGTATAGTCAGCAGATAGTAACTATACTGACTCACTCTTTACCATTCTATTAGTAGAAATACTTATAGTGTGTTAGTCTTCGGACATCTGGTCTAGAGAACGGCGAACATTAGGGAATCTGATACTTAGGTATTAGAGGAACTAGCTTGTCACGTGCCGGAAAACCTGTCAAGAAGGTTCTTTTAATGAATCTATCTGATCACAGGTGCAGTATTCATACTGTAATCATTGATCCTCACGGAATCAGAGGTTAATGTAACCGACCAGATTGAGTATCGTCTATACTCAGTCCCTTCAAAATATAAAACCTTTGTGTGTTCACAAAATGTTTTTTTCTAGAACACATTAAGTGGATTTTACATAAAAAATGTTTTTGTTGGTGGACTAAATTGTTCTATCATTGCGAATGACGACTCAAAAGTATCGATGCAAGACTTGCTCATATTCCTTACTCCATTCTGAAGTAATCAAGAAAGCTTACATACAAAGCTTCCGCACAATCTCTGAAAATCAATGTCTTCTTCAAATGCTAAACGTTATGGAGATTAGAAGAAGATAATACTAAGCTTTCCGATTCCAACAGATTGAGCATGTGAACTGAGACTAAAGGATCAGCGTATGCTAAAGTCAAAGTGAAAGAAGTCACAAAGTAATTTTAGAGAAGTTAAAGCTTAAACAAGTCAAAGATCAAGATAAGTCATCACATCATTCTGAAGATCCTGATCAAGGTGTAAGATTGAATAGGAATCTACAAAGCACAACAAGTGAAGTTACCCTATCAACAACGAGCTAAAGAACAAGCACGAGTGAGTTCAAACAACTTCTATGACCTCAATCTAGGGGGAGATTGTTAGGATCACATAATGGACCGAACAAAGAAGCTTCGGTCACTCGAGATACGAGACAAAGTCTAGTCGTTACGTTGGTTAATTAATTAATTAATGTTTATTAATGTAATTGGGCTGACAAAGAAAAAGCCTGAAAAGCCCAACAAAAGCCTAGAATGGGCAGAACCTTGTTAGTATAAATACACCTAGTTTAGTCAAAATTAGGTTAGACAGTTTAGTTAATCAATATTGTTATTGGGGTTTTTAGCCACCAAAAGTTTTTCTTTCAATCATCAATAAAGTATTTTATTTTTCATGCATCTTGATTCTACACATCATTGTTAAGGTTTGTATGAATGATCATGGAACCTACAGAGCGTTTCTGAAAAAAAAATCAAAAACGATCGAGGTACTAAACGCTTTGATATTTATATCATAAGTACCTTAATTGAATTTTCAATTGGTTTTATGGAAAGGAGAACTGTACCAAAAGACCGACCATGCATTTTACTTAATTGGAGTTATAAGGTTGGTAATGTTAGGTACTATTCCCAATGATCCAGCCATAACCGGAGGGATCTACCCAGGGACAATCCACTAGTTAGTGTAGAAGTCCTTAGGTATGACATGGAAAAGGAGTAAAAGTGAGAATAAGGGAAAAGTGTCGACTGAGATGGAGCTAGTACTGGAATAAACCCAACAAGGTTCTAGTCATGAAGTCTCGGTAAGCACTGAAGGGGTTGAAGAATTAAAAAGAATTGTAAAGATAAAGGGTGTAAAGAAAGAAGCCCTCCATTCACTTAGGCAGAAACCGGGTCAATTCATATGCTGCCAGAATCACTAAGATGATTGCTGACATTGAAGATCGACATCATGGACCCAGTGATGCAATGCACAACCCTCCCTAGCCACTCAGAATCTTTCAAAAGATTTCTGTTTCATTTCTCACGGAGACTAAACACGTTATCTATTGACTTTCTCACTCCGAGTTAGTTGATATTGAACAGGTGGCAGTCTGCTCCAGCCTCCGATTACTAGAACCAAAACGCACTATTGAGTCTAGAGCCAAGAGATCGTCAATTAATCTCGTTAGGACACATATCCAATTCTCTTGTCTTTCACACACTGTGGAAACAAGTCTATCCTAAGAGTCCTACGCATTATCATTGTGATATTGCCAGAACATCCGAGTGAAACGATGGTTTTTCACAATGAAGATGGAAATCCTGCTAGAGCCAACATCAAACAAGCTCTAGGTAGGTGACTTGTGCGATTCTATAAGAATCAATCTTGTGACAACTGGAAAGAAACGATGGTGCGATTCTGTGTGAATCAATCTTGTTCCAGTATAAGAATTGACGGTTATTGATCATTTGACAAACAATCAAAACTCTCGAAGTGTTACAAAATTCTTTCATAAGAAACACTTAGTCTGTCTTTTCAAATCAATTTTCTCTTTATTACTAACTGTTTCATTACAGGATATCTTAAAGATGGAGATGGAGATGGAAATTCCCAGTTCCTGAGATGTCAAGTAAATAACCGAATGCCAAGACACGACCTACACTTGTTATGATGTTATGAAAGACCTCATAAAGGTGTCAAAGCTTCCGCAAACTCTGATGTCATGTATTTCTTCACAAGTGCACAAGATGGCGATCCATCACAAGATGATGTAAGATTATGTTTGGGCGATGATCTCAAGAAAGCTCAAGATCACAGTCAAAGACAAGCGTAAGATGAATCAAAAGATTACTATCCCAAATGTACAAGATATCAAATGTCTACGAGCTAAAGACTGAAGTGATTAAAGTTTGGTATTTTCAGGGGTGACCTCCCTTAGGGGGAGATTGTTAGATATTAGAAAAAGACTCGGTCACCCCGTGTATTTTACTGTTTATTATAGCTCGTAGTTTAATAGTTAATAGTACGTTTTTCGGTTTTAAGTCGGGTACGAATACCCGGTATATTGTAAGTACTATATATAGCCTCTTCCAACTTTGGAAGAGGCACCTCGGTCACCTCGTGTATTTTACGTTTATTATAATCGTAGTTTAATAGTCGCTATAGTACGTTTTTCGGTTTTATAGTCGGGTACGAATACCGGTATATTGTAAGTACAATATAGCCTCTTCCAACTTTGGAAGAGAGCAATCTAGTGCATTATTTCCTTTTAATAGAAACATATTTTCTCTCACTACAAACGCTCTCGATGTGTTTCTCTCTCTGAAACTAGCCCAAATCCAGAATCGACCCCGTTGTTTTGATAGAGATATACCACAAATCATTTACAAATAAAACAAAACAAACCAGCATTGATGAACCGGAGTTAATATTGCTAAGACAATTTTCTATATATTTGGCTTGTACCGCTTTTTCTATCTCTTTTCTACCTTTTTGTGTTTATTGTGTATTGAATTGGTATTGTTTCCACCAAACCTGTGCCCTGTCTCTTCGGATGAAACCCACCATATATTTAGACAACTTACATAGCTTGATTTAACTAGTAAACTATCTCAAGACATAATTAAAAAATACTGATTAGATAGTAGATAGGATTAAATTTCCACTATTGAAGCTGGAAAACCCTCCCACTTCCCCGAACACTACCTCCCTATTCAGGATCATAAAAGAAAATAAAAGGCACAAAGCAAATAGCACCCCATACACTCCACGGAAACACACCGCTTTTCTATCTTCTAATCTACCTCTTTTGTGTTTATTGTGTATTGAATTGGTATTTGTTTCCACCAAACCTGTGCCAGTCTCTTAGGCTGAAACCCCCCATATATTTAGACAACTTACATAGCATAGATTTAACTAGTAAATAAACTAATTAAAATACTGATAGAATATAGGATTAAATTTCCACTATTAGTGTTCGACACCCTACTTATCGTGAAACTCCATCTTGACTGGGTACTCTGCCCGTTAAAAGTGTTGTTTTAGGTTTGTCCGCTAAATATAAATTTAAAACTTGATAATCAAATAATTAACCCTACACGACATCACATCAATAATACTGGAGATGTGGCAAGAATTGTTTGTTTAGGAATCACTAATACTGGTACATTAAGTAGAGATGGAAACTGAATCTGGGGAACTTCAGATTAGATCTAGAATATCCAATAAAGAGTTTATCTCTACATCTGCAGAATCTTTAACAGTTCCAATCAGAGATATATTAGAAGAAAGGTTAAGGAATTAATTACCAAAACCAGAAGAGACATATAAACTGGAGCTTGTTGGAGGAAGACCAACTTTCTTATTATCACCCTTTACTTCTTTAGTCTTTTCAGCATCTGCCTTTGCTGCGTTAGAAACTTCATAATCATCTTTCCTATTTTCATCATCACCAACATCTTTCATTTCCTCCGCCACTTCATCAAGCATATATTCATCTTCATGTACATACTCACCTTCATTGTTAGTTTCTTCAAGATTAATGCTTTATCATCATCATCATCTTGATCATCTTGCTTTTGTTCTTCTTCATCATTAGATACCCATTCAATCTCTTATTCATCAACCTTTTCTTCTTCAGAGTAGTCACTCTTATTTTCTGAACCCTAATCAATTGCAGTATCATCTTTGGCTTTAGAAGTGACTTTTACCTCATCTGGAACCCCTGGTGTAATACCAGTTTCTTCACTTGAGATTGTGAAGATGACTGTTGACTCATCGGGAACTTCTGGTGTAATACCAGCTCCTTCACTTGAGCCTCCAGCTTGTGGCTGACTCTTTCTAATCTTTCTAATGGCTTTGAGTACTTGCATCGTATTGGGAGCTAATTTTTATTCAACAGTCAAAGCTTGAATTCCTTTCAGCTTCTGAGGCTGATTAAGTGCTTTCTTCTTTGACACATAGGATGTGTCTCTAAAGACAATACCAGATGGTCTTCTGCTTCCGGTTCTCCTATTAGCAGGTTCATTAGAAGGTTCATCAGATTCCGTTACAAGACATTCATGAGTTGCATGAACACGCCTTTTATATAACATCCTGTGTTTTAGGGTCATTGTACATCGTCAAAAAATTCACAATTTATTTTTAGTATTGTACGCATTTGCTTTTAAATTGAAACCGTTAAGTTAAATCGCGTAAGCTAAAAATTGTCATTCAATGTAAACGGGCATCAAAATAATTAAATGTTTACATTAAGCAAGTGTTAAGTAATTATTTTGAGGATAATTATTAACTTTGTTCATTTTATTTTTATTGGTTGCGTAAAGTGTTTACGTTTCGCGATAAAATACGTTTAGGCATACCTGGAACCACCAAAACTTTTCTACGCTTTAACAAATACCCACAATTATACTCAATACTCAAAATTTACAAAAATTCATCATATATATACATATATGGCAGGATATGGTGATGTGTATACAAAGATATTTATGTTTTGCAATCCCACATGTGTTATATATTCACAAAGTCTTACCAACTTGACTTGTACAAACAATGTTATACTCATTAAGGACTAAGGTAATGTGGCAAGTAACTGGTCCTAAAGGATGCCTTTAAAACCCTCATTTGTGTCACAAAGACCTTTCTATGCTAATACTTGACTAGTCTTTGAAGTATATAAAGGAACACTAGATAGAAGAACACACAAAACTCATTTTAAAGGTGAAACACTCAAACCTCCTTTGTCACCCTAACCACGGCCTCAAATCAAACAACATAAAAAAAAACATACAAAATTTATTTACACTTTTAAAGAATCCTACACATATTTAAGTTATCCAAGGAGATTAGAAGGTTTGGTTTGGGGTTCTATAAGTGTTATAGTAAAGGAAAGCTAGATTAGCGTTTCATTTGGTTTTGGGTTTTCAGATGTTGTAAGCTTGGGTTCAAGATTAGCCAAGATTAGAGTTTCAGTTTGGTTTTAGCGGTTTTCAAGTAAAGGAAAGCAAGATTAGCGTTTCTTTGTCATATATAATGGTTTGTATAGTTAAATCACCATATAAAAGAACTTATGTACTTGTAAAAATTGATTATTACAATTGTTTATGATTGTGGTACACTTTCACAAACATGACATTATGGATGTTAATATCTGTTTATAATGGGATGTTTATGTATTGTCAAGTGTGTGTTTATGATATTAAAAAGTTTATATAAGCAATGCGATCTAAAAAAGTATACTTATGAAAGATTCATGGATATATATAAGTATGTTTTTCACATTTGGGATCTTGATGATTCTTGATCATTATATGGAAAAATATCTACGACTAGAGACCTAAGTATGTAACAAGGTCGTTAAGCTTTAAAAAGTTACAAAATCAAGGTGTAACACATGTTTTTATCATAAACATCAATTGAATTTTGTTTTAATTCAAAAATAAATGTATTTGTTTTATATTTTTATTAAAATACTAATGTGATGAGGATTTCAAACCATATAAAAAAACTTAAAAATCCGCTTTATAACGAAGGAAATACATTGTTTTACAATTATAAGATTAAAAAACGGGTTTATAAAACGAATTTTTATAAAAACAAGTTACATAATTACTTCTGATATATAAGAATAGATTATTTTTCTCGTTACATATATATTTTTAGGATTCCAAACATTAAGAATCATAATTTTTTGATCAATAATGAAGGAGTTATCGAATTTTAGCAAGTTTCGTTAATTTAAAGTTTATAAAAATAATTTTTTAAGTTTATGCATCAGTTAAAAATCACTATTTCATCTCATATACTTATTTTTGAAAAATATTATATTTGGATAGAACTTTCAATTACGAAGACGTGCTCGAAGTATCACTACAATATCGGAGCTATAAAAAGGATATATAATATGGCATTTACGTGTTTACGACGAATAATTTTATAAAAGTCCCTGAACAGTAGACATAAGAAACGTAAGAAACGGGCTTATAACGGTTAAGTTATGCCATTTTACTAAAGAGATATTTATAAACGTTTTTACATTTTAAATATGATTTCATAAACGCAATTAGATGGTGATGTAGCTATATAGAATTATATATGGTAGTAGTTATCAATGTGCTTAGTACTTTTTACGAACCTATAATTAATTATGCTGCATTTGGCGTTTATCTAACTCATTTTCTTTTTTTTTTATGTGGATATACTTGATATTCATTAACACAAGGTGAGTTCATTGTCCCCACATTTTACATTTTAATGATTTACATGTTTTAGGATGGAATATATGCATGTTTTACAATTGGTCGCAGTGGACATTTTACATTAGAATTACGTGTTTGCCAAAGTAGCGATTAACCCTTGAGCTTTTATCATGAACTGTAATTACTTGTTTGTGAGCGCGAATGTTATAAATAGAACTATTTGGGATTGACATCCCCGTTCGGTGTGGAGTCATACTCACTTTGCCGGTTTGCGGAAAACGGAACGCTTTTGTAATACCATGTCGGACATAGGATGTTGCGGGTCAGACATCATCAGGGCAATGTTGGCAATTTATTATTGAAATTCAATTAATGTCTGAGTTTGTGTCATGAGCTTAGGGAAATGTAATCACATTTTATGATTGTTTTCATTTTGTTGCATTTTCATGGCGGAAATCTTATGTCCTACATTATACATTTTATAAACCTATGAATTTACTCAACAAATATGTTGCGTTTTAAGAAAAATGTTTTCTCAGGAAATCAGTATGGTACAAGACATTTAGGGACTACATTGGTGTCGTTATTTTAGAAGTCATGCATTAAATTTTGTTTGATTACATTTTGGGGAACATTGTTATGGACTAGGGAATCTTGTTAATGTGTATTTTAAGTTAGTGAAGCTTCAGGCTTTTTGTAACAAACACTTTGCTAAATCTAATGCATTGGGGGGGGGGTTTTTAAATGACTTTGGTCGTTCTTATAATATTTCTTGTATTATTGATTTAGGAAAGTACCCACCCTCATGACCCCTATTCCACTGCGATCCATTTTGGAGGCTGTAATATTGGTATCAAGAGCCAAGGTTATAGAGAACCAGGTCAAATGTTTTTGCTGGACTACAACCATTTTCAAACATTGCATTCATACAAAGGGATTTTCACGGGATATACATACACTAGTTGTTGCATTAGTGGATTAGACTAGATGCATTCATGATTGATGTACATGTTATGATATAAATGTATATTACTATAAGAGTCTTATATTAAATACTTATATAAGCTAATTTTGATTTTCAGATATAGTCATGTCGGATTTAGAGGATTCCACAGTCACCTACATGGTGGTATCCAATCCATTTGGAGGTTTGTCAGACATCGGATCTCCGAGAGTTGATGGACCACCCGTGATGCCAGAGGATCCATATGGATATATGGTAGCCGCTTTTTAGGCCCCATCATCTCCTGATTATGTGCCGGGTCCTAAGGACCCACCTCTATCAGAGTTTGTTCCTGGGTCAGTATACCCGGAGTTTATTCCACCGAAGGATGATGTACTCTCAGCTGAGGAGCAGCCACTTCCTACTGTTGTTTTACCCACTGCTGATTCACCAGGATATGTTCCTGAGTCCGATCCTGAGGAAGATCTAGAGGAGGATGATGATGAGGATCCTGAGGAGGATCCAGCTGATTATCCCATCGATAGAGATGATGATGATGAGGAGGAGGAGGACGAGGATGGTGAAGAGGAGGAGGCGCACCCAGCTCTGGCCGACTCTGTCCCCCCACCTATACACCGTGTTACGGCTAGGATATCCATCTGACTTTAGACACCCGTATCACTTCCTTCAGATACAAAGGTTGCCAGACTTCTTGTTATACCTACTCTACCTTCATCACCACTTTCCCCATGGTCATCACCACTACCTCAGATTCCCTCACCACCACTACTAGTATTACCACCACCACCTGCTAGTCCTACTTATCCATTGGGATATTGAGCTGCTATGATTCGACTGAGAGCCTAGGCACCATCTACTTCCCATTCACTGCCATTACCACCACCCATCAAAATCTCCCGCACCAGATCAGATGCACCACCATCAGGGACACCACCTATCTTACCTATACCCTTACCAAGTTCATCACCATCTTTTCTTCTACCCTCTACTGACCATGGAGCGGACAAGCCCAAGGTTTGCTTACCACCTTGGAAGAGGTTATGTTTTGCTTTTGGTCCTAGGTACGAGGTCGAAGAGAGCTCGTTTGCTCCTGTTACTAGATCGACTGGAGGTTTTAGGGCAGACTATGGTTTCATTGCCACTTTGGATAGGGAGATTAGGCGAGATCCAGAGAGAGAGGTTGGTAATGGGATTATAGATACTTGGGATGAGATGCATGAGGACATGCCAGGGGCACTGGCGACTAATGAGACATAGTTAGGTCGGAGGATGACCAACTTTGTTACTACTGTCAGACAAGACACAGATGAGATTTATGTGAGATTGGGTGAGGCACATGATGAGAGGTCATTGATGAGCGGTTGACTCAACTTACTAAAGAGAGATATACGTGCTAATGCTCACAATACTTTGCTCATGGAGAGAGAGGCCAAACTTTCTCATGAGTCCTGGGGACGGTCTATGGATGCTAGTGACCTTGCACGTTCTGAGGTTATGGCATTGCGTACTCAGGTGGTAGCACAGCAGTCAAAGATTGCATCCTTGCGAGCAGCAGACTACGCTCAGTAGGCACAACTTGTGGAGACAATGAGACTGATGATTACACTACAGACACAAGTGATAGCACTTCAGGGACAGTTGGGACCCGCTAGCGGTCCAGCACAGCCAGAGATATCGGAGGAGGTCGGTATCAGTTCATAGATTTGGTTATGCTGTATCTATATTATATTAGCCTATTAAGTATTATAGGTTAACTCTCGGCTAGTAAGGCTTTAGGTTGTTTATATTTCCTTTTGTAACCTAATCGTATTGATCATTTTGTAACAGAATCAGGTCATGTGTATTTCTAGATTATATATGGAATGGTGGTATTATGTCATGTCTGTAATCGAATTTATTATAAATGAATGTCAATTTAGTTACACCGTTGTTAATTTCAATTCAGTTTATATTTCACTGTGTGTTGTGATCTCATTTTACTTATTGCGTATATGTCATGTCATGGTTATGATTTTACGAAATCTAACGAGTATTATATTTTCTTGTAATTGAAGAAAATGACACCAAAAAGAACCATCAGAGCCAACCTCACTGATACCACTGCCACTACTTCTGTGACTAATGCCCAACTTAAGGCAATGATCGACCAAGGTGTTACTGATGCTTTGGCAACACGTGATGCTGACCGAAACACGAATGATGATGACATCCATAATTTGGGAACATGTGTTAGAAGAACGAAACGAGTTGCTAGAGAGTGCACTTACCCAGACTTCAAGAAGTGCCAACCTCTGAATTTCAAGGGCACGAAAGGAGTTGTCGAATTGATTCAATGGTTTGAGAAAATGGAAACTGTGTTCAATGTAAGCAACTGCTCGGTGCAGAACCAAATCAAGTTTTCCACTTGTACTCTTATGGCAGGTGCACTAACATGGTGGAACTCCCATGTTAGGACTGTTGTTCATGATGTTGCGTATGCAATGACTTGGATTGACCTGAAAAAGAAGATGACTGACAAGTACTGCCCGAGGGTCGAGATTAAGAAACTAGAGGATAAGTTTTTAAATTTGAAAGTGAAAGGTACCGACGTGATAGGGTACAATCAATGTTTTTAGGAACTGGCATTGATGTGTGTTAGAATGTTTCCTGAAGAGTCTGACAAGATTAAGAGATATGTTAGTGGTTTGCCCCACATGATCTACGGAAGTGTAGTAACATCAAAGCCTAAGACAATGCAAGAGGCGATTGAAATAGCAACTAAACTGATGGATAAGAAAATCCGTACTTTTGCTGAACGTCAGACAGAGAACAAAAGAAAGCAAGATGATAACCAACAACAACAACAAAACAAGAGGCAGAACACTAGCCAGGCCTACACTGTAGGATCTGGTGAGAAGAATCCATACGGGGGATCTAAACCCCTATGTGCTAAATGCAACTATCACACGATGGTCCATGTGCTCCTAAATGCCACAAGTGCAACCAAGTTGGCCATCTGGCTCGCGACTGTAAGAGTACTGCCAATGCCAACACTACTAACAACCAAAGGGGCATTGGGCAGGTCAGAAGCCTACTTGCTATGAATGTGGAGCCTATGGACATTTCAAGACGGATTTTCCAAAGCTGAAAAATAACAACCGTGGTAACCAAGGTGGAAATGGTAATGCTCCAGCGAAGGTGTATGCGGTAGGCCGTGCAGGGACAAACCCAGACTCCAACATCATGACGGGTACGTACCTTCTAAACAACCACTATTCTTTTGTCTTATTTGATACTGGTGCCGATAGAAGCTTTGTATCTACTGCATTTAGCTCCCAAATTGATATCACACCATCTTCATTAGATCACTATTATGACATTGAACTAGCCACCAGAGAATAATTGGGTTAAACACTATCCTTAGGGGTTGTACATTAAACTTCCCGAATCACCCATTCAACATAGACTTAATGCCCATAGAACTTGGTAGTCTCGACGTCATTATTGGTATGGATTGGTTGGCAAAGTACCAAGCTGTCATCGTTTGTGCTGAGAAAATCGTTCGTACTCCCTTGGGAAATGAAACGTTGATTGTTTACGGTGACGGAAGCGACCGAGGAAACGAGACTCGTTTGAACATCATCTCGTGTACTAAAACACAAAAGTACATGCTAAAAGGATGTCCTATCTTTTTGGCATATGTCACCACAAAGGAGACTGAAGACAAGTCAGAGAGGAAGCGACTTGAGAATGTACCGATCATTTGAAATTTTCTTGAAGTATTTCTGGAAGACTTGTCGGGTCTTCCACCGACTCAACAAGTGGAATTCCAAATCAACATGATACCTGGTGCTGCACCTGTAGCACGGGCACCTTATCGATTAGCCCCGTCCGAAATGAAAGAATTATCAGACCAACTCCAAGGACTTTCTGACAAGGGATTCACAAGACCCAGTTCCTCACATTGGGGAGCTCCGGTCTTATTTTTTAAGAAGAAGGATGGATCGTTTCAAATGTGCATTAACTACCGAGAGCTGAACAAGCTAACGGTAAATATGCGTTATCCACTCCCAAGGATCGATGATTTATTTGATCAACTACAAGGATCCAGTGTTTATTCTAAGATAAACTTACGATCAGGTTATCACCAGCTCCGAGTACGGGAAGAAGATATTCCGAAGACGGCATTCAGAACTCGATATGGTTATTATGAGTTCCAAGTTATGCCATTTGGCTTGACGAATGCACCAGCGGTATTTATGGATCTTATGAACCGCATGTGCAAGCCATTTTTGGATAAATTTATGATCGTCTTTATTGACGATATCCTTATCTACTCCAAGAACAAGAAGGAACACGAAGAACATCTTAAGGCAATTTTGGAATTGCTTAAGAAAGAGGAGTTGTATGCTAAATTCTCTAAATGCAAATTTTGGCTTCCCAAGTTACAATTTCTTAGCCACGTGATTGATAGTCAAGACATTCACATAGATCCCGCCAAGATCGAATCCATAAAAGATTAGACATCTCCTAAAACGCCAATGAAGATTCGTCAATTTTAGGTCTTGCTGGGTATTATCGAAGATTCATCGAACGATTTTTAAAGATCGCCAAGCCAATGATCAAGCTTACTCAGAAGAAGGTCAAATTTGTTTGGGGCGACAAACAAGAAGCAGCGTTTCAACCGTTGAAGCAGAAGTTGTGTAGTGCACCAATTCTAGCTTTACCTAAAGGAAGCAAAGATTTTATCGCATACGGCGATGCTTCAATCAAAGGTTTGGGCGTTGTGTTGATGCAAAGAAAGAAGGTGATTGCTTATGCATCACGCCAATTGAAAATTCATGAGAAGAACTATACGACTCATGATTTTGAACTTGGAGCTGTAGTGTTCGCTCTCAAAATTTGGAGGCACTATTTGTATGGGACCAAGTGTACGGTGTTTACTGATCATAAGAGTTTACAACACATTCTAAATCAGAAAGAGTTGAACATGAGGCAACATCGTTGGTTAGAATTGCTCAGTGATTACGATTGTGAGATTCGTTATCACCCGGAAAAGGAAAATGTTGTTGTTGATACTCTGAGTAGGAAAGAGCGAATAAAGCCATTAAGAATTCAAGCCTTAGTCATGACTATTGGTTTGGACCTTCCTAAACAAATTTTGAATGCTCAGACTGAAGCATGAAAACCAAAGAACATCAAGAACGAAGATGTTGGAGGTATGTTGATTGAAAATTCTAAGGATCCAAAGAAACATAGAACGCAAAAGTTAGAACCCCGTGCGGATGGAACTCTATGCTTAAATAGAAGGAGTTTGTTACCCTGTTATTGCGATTGGAGGACTATGATCATGCACGAGTCCCACAAGTCAAAATATTCTATCCATCCGGGTTCTGAAAAGATGTATCAAGACATAAAGAAGCTATATTGGTGGCCCAATATGAAGGCCGACATCGCCACCTATGTTAGCAAATGTTTAACTTGTGCTAAGGTCAAGGCTGAACACCAAAATCCATTGGTTTTGTTGGTACAACCAGAGATACCTCAATGGAAGTGGGATAATATCACGATGAATTTTGTCATGAAGCTTCCTAAGTCGTCACAAGGTTATGACACCATTTGGGTGATTGTTGACCGACTCACTAAGTCTAGAATCTTCATACCAATGAGGGAAACTGATCCCATGGAGAAACTAGCAAGAATGCACCTAAAGGAGGTAGTCACGAGGCATGGGATACCTGTCTCAGTCATTTGTGATCGCGACCTTAGGTTTGCGTCAAATTTCTGGAGGTCACTTCAGAAGGCTTTGGGTACGAATTTAGATATGAGTCCAGCCTATCATCCGTAAAAAAGACGGGACAAATGCGATCTTAAGGAGTAGGACTATTCCAACTCTCGAGGATATGTTAGGCTTGTGGATTGACTTTTGGAAAGGGTTGGGTTTGTATAACCATTTTCCGTTATTTTATCGAGTTTTTCATATAATAATAGATATAATGCTAGCATTAGGCTCTTGTTGCACCGTTTGAAAGCACGCTTACGTTTCAAAATTGTGTTCGTTCACATGTTTGTTGGGCCGAGGTTGGAAAGTTCAACTCACTGGTCCAGAGATAGTTCAAGAGACGACCGAGAAAATCATTCAGATCAAGCAAATAAATCAAGCTGCTCGTGATCAACAAAAGAGTTACGCCGACTTAAAGCGTAAGACGATGGAATTTCAAGTTAGAGATAAGATTATGCTCAAGGTTTCACCTTGGAAAGGAGTAGTACGTTTTGGCAAACGGGGGAAGCTAAACCCCAGATATGTTGGACCTTTCAAAGTGTTGGAAAAGGTTAGAGCCATTGCTTATAAGCTTGAACTTCCTCAAGAGCTAAGCAGAGTTCACAATACGTTTCATGTATCCAACTTGAAGAAGTGCTATGCCGACGAACCATTATCCATTCCGTTGGATGGACTACACATTGATGACAAGCTTCATTTTATCGAGGAACCAGTCAAAATCATGGATCGTGAAGTTAAACGGTTGAAGCAAAGCCGCATTCCAATTGTCAAAGTTCGATGGAACTCTAGGAGAGGTCCTGAGTTTACATGGGAACGTGAAGACCAATTTCAGAAGAAATGTCCACACCTCTTCAAAAAGACCGCACCGTCGTCAAGTGCTGCGTCTTAAGCCTTGAGGACAAGGCTCATTTAATGGGGGAAGACTATATCACCCCGCGTTTTAGGGTCATTGTACGTCATCAATAAATTCACTATTTATTTTTAGTATTGTACGCATTTGCTTTTAAATTGAAATCGTTAAGTTAAATCGCATAAGCTAAAAATTGTCATTCAATGTAAACGAGCATCAAACAATTAAATATTTACATCAAGCAAGTGTTAAGTAATTATTTTGAGGATAATTATTAACTTTGTTCATTTTATTTTTATTGGTTGCGTAAAGTGTTTACGTTTCGCGATAAAATACGTTTAGGCATACCTAGAACCACCAAAACTTTTTAACGCTTCAACAAATACCTACAATTATACCCAATACTCAAAATTTACAAAAATTCATCATATATACATATATGGCCGGATATGGTGATGTGTATACAAAGATATTTATTTTTTGCAATCCCACATGTGTTATATATTCACAAAGTCTTACCAACTTGACTTGTACAACATGTATCTCATTAAGGCTAGGTAATGTGGCAAGTAACTTGACCAAAGACTTCCTTCAAACCATCATTTGTGTCCCAAGACTTTCTATGCAATATTTTACTAGTCTTTGAAGTATATAAAGGAAGCACTAGATAGAAAACACACACAACTCATTTCATAAGGTGAAAACAAATCAAACACTCCCTTTTGCTCATCCCTAACTCACGGCTCAAATCAAACAACATAAACAAACCATACAAAATTTATTTACCACATTTATAAGCACTCTTATAACATATCTAAGATATCCCAAGGTGATTAGAAGGTTTGGTTTGGGGTTTACAAGTGTTAAGCAGAGGAAAAGCAAGATTAGGGTTTCATTTGGTTTTAGGGTTTTCAAGTGTTGTAAGCTTGGTTTTGTTTGCTAAACAAGGGTTTAGATCATATTGTTCATCATCCAACTTCATATTAAGGTTACCTAAAAACCCTAATCTCTTTACTTTCATGATTTTATGCATATATAATGTTTGTATAGTTAATCACCATCTAAGAACTTATTTACTTGTAAAAATAGATTTTTACACTTGTTTATGATTTGGTACACTTTCACACATGACATATGGATGTTAATATCATGTTATAATGGATGTATAAGTATTGTACACGTGTGGTTTATGTATAAAAAGTATACATAAGCAAGTTATCTAAAAAGTATACTTTTGAAAGTTCATGGATAAATAAGTATGTACACATTTGGATCTTGTGATTCTTGGACAATATATGGACAAATCTTGTACTAGAGACCCTAAGGATGTAATACATGTGATAATAAGTGTTGTAGTGGACTTTTAACAAGGTGGTTACAAATGATTCTATTTTAATTCAAAATCAAGTTTAAACATGTTTTTATCAAATACTTCAAATGATTCTGTTTTAATTCAAAAATAAATGTATTTATTTTATATTTTTATAAAATACTACATGTCATGAGGATTCCAACCATATAAGAAACTTAAAAATCCGCTTTATAATGAAGGAGATACGTAGTTTACAAGTTATACGATAATAAACAGGTTTATAAAAGAAATTTAAAAAAAAAACAAGTCACAAAATACTTCTGATATATAAGATTAGTTATTTTTCTCAGATATTAAATGTTTTTAGGATTCCAAAACATTAAGAATCATAATTTTTCGATCAATAACGAAGGAGTTATGAATTTTGCAAGTTTACGATAATTAAAGTTTATAAAAATTATATTATAAAATATGAACAGTAAAAATCACTATTCATCTCAGATACTTATTTTTGAAAAATAATATATTTTATAGAACTTTCAATTACGAAGACGTGCTCGAAAGAATCACTAAAATCAGAGCTAAAACGGATAAAATACGACATTTACGGGTTTACAACGAATAATTTTATAAAAATAATTTTATAAAGGTCCATGAACAGTAAAAGTTACTCTTAATCAGAGGAATCAAAACATAAAAATATCATATTTTAATACATCATCTTAATACGAGAACGTGGACATAAGAAACGGGCTTAAAATGATAAAGTTACGCCATTTTTACTTTAGAGATATTTATAAACGTTTTTACATTATAAATATGATTTCATAAACGCAATTAGATGGTGATGTAGCTATATAGAATTATATATGGTAGTAGTTATTCAATGTGCTTAGTACTTATATGGCCTATAATTAATTAGGTTGCATTCGGCGTTTATCTGACGCATTTTCTATGATATTCATTAACACAAGGTGAGTTCATAGCCCCACGTTTTACATTTTAATGATTTACAAGTTTTAGGATGAGAAACATATGCATGTTTTACAATTGGACGCAAATGGACATTTTACATTATGATTACGTGTTTGCCTAAGTAGCGATAACCCTCTGATCCAATTATCATGAACTGTCAATTACTTGTTGTGAGTACGAATGTTATAAATAGATCTATTTGGGATTGACATCCCCGTTCGGGTGATTCATACTCACTTTGCCGGTTTTCTGGACAACGAACATATAACATGTCAGACATAGGATGTTGCATGTTAGAACATCATCACGGGCAATGTTGGCAATTTATATTGCAATTCATACATGTCTAGCTTCAGTGTCATGAGCTTAGGGAAACGTAATTACATTTTATGATGTTTGCATCTGTTGCATTATCATGGGGAAATCTTGCGGTCCTACATTATACATTTTATAAACCTATGAATTCACTCAACAATATGTTGACGTTTTAAGAAATGTTTTCTCAGGAGATCAGTAAGGTACAAGACAAGGGATACATTGGTGGTCGTTATTTTGGAAGTCATGCATTAATATTTGGTTGCATTACATTTTGGGGAACACTTGTTATGGACTAGAATCTTGTAATGTGTATTTTGAACTAGTGAAGCTTCAGGCTTTTTGTAACAAACACTTTGCTAAATATAATGTATCGGTTTTTAAATGACTTTTGGGTCGTTTTTATATATATCTTGTGTTATTGATCTATGACGTACCACCCTCAGACCTATATTCCGCTGTGATCCATTTTAGGGGTGTTACATTGCAGCTTCTTCTTATTCAGCCTCAGTCAAGCTCATAGATTTTCCTAATGCAAAAGCAACATCCAGATCTGGAATGATGTTGTCATCAATAGAGATAGAGAATTTTTTTTAGGAGTGACTGTTTTCTTCTTTGCTTTTGACCCTTTGCCTCTGGTTTTCTTTGGAGGTATTAATCCAGTAGATAGGGCAAGAAATGTCTGATAAGCTTCAGATTGCTTGATCTCTTCAGTCAACATCGTGTCAGGAATAGGTCGACCATATTCTTAAAAGTCTTCACCCGTTCTGATGAACTTTAGTCTGTTCAAGACACCATCATCCTTTATTATGTTGATGTATAGGTTCTTTAGCTTGGTAAGGGATTTATGTTTGGTGAATCTGGGGTAAGGTCTTCTCAATTTAGACTGTCTATAATCAATCTGGTACTATATGTCCTCCTAAATCAACTTGAGAAAGTCAATGTTTTCCTTATCGAACATACCCCACAGTATTCCAACTCTTGATTGTCAGAGTCTGTCATTGATGAATGACTTCCCCGAAAGGCATTTGTTGATAATAACTGCAAGATTTCTCCATGGTTGATGCATATGGTCAACAAACATGCTGGGGAGCTTCTTCAGTTGACCATTGTATCCTAGTTCAATGTGGAAGTGAGCAATGACTCCTAAGATGGAGCTTCAACAAAGTCTTCTCCTTGAACTCTTGGGCATATGCCAAAAATCTTTTTGAATACTTCAACATTTACTTTTCACTTCTTGTTAGCCAGATCAAACTCATAGGAGTTAGTATTCTTGATCTTCTTGATAGAGTACCAGAACTGCTGCATATATATCTCTGGAACATCATATGTGGTAAGAAAGGCTTTGTAGGAAGCTGAGTTCTTGATGATGTCGAGGATTACTTGGTAAGTTTCTTCTTTCTGAGGTAGTTTAGGATCAATCCTCATGTTTGTGTTACTGATCCTGATTCTGTCTGATGTGGGAACCCATGCCTCATCACGAGTAGCTATTTGTCTTTGTTCTTGAGTCATAATTCTGCTTAAAAATTATCCGATACATTTTATATACAAATCAGATATATATATATATATATATATATATATATACCACTGATTAGATTGGTTGTCCTTGTTAATGTGAATGATTTAAATGAAGTTTGTGATTAGGTTTCATGCAAATAAGTCTGTTTTAAACATGTTAATTGGAGAAATTTAACTCTGGTCAATGGTAAAAATCAAATTTTAAAAGTCAACTAACAATTCAAAAATTAACCTAAGACAAACATTCAACTAGAAGCTTAAGGTCAAACATAGTCAATTTTAGGTTAAGCAGAAACAATGTCCTGTTTGTCAGGATTTTAGAAAATTTGGGCAGAGTTTTTTTTTCATAAAATTAACATGTTTTGCACAATGAGTCATACATGTTTCGCACAGTTAGGTTGACAGCATGTTCCGCATAGTTAGACTCAAACATATTTCGCACAACATAGGTACTGACATATTTCGCACGGACAAGTTAAGACATGTTCCGCATAGGTAAACCATACACGTTTCGTACAGTCAAGCACCTACATGTTTTGCAGGATTCATAGTGACCAAACACAACATTTACTCACACTCCAAGCCTCAATCCTAATTCATAGACAACAAGCATCATTCAAGAAACATAGAAGAACACAAGTTTTATCAAGATTAACAACATTTGAGCCTATTTGATTATTTCAAGCACAAGTATAGAGAGAACACAAATCATTTGTGTCAAAAAGCATCTAGGGGACAAAAAAATCATTTTAGGGACATAAAGCATTTAACCCATATTCAGACTAAACACATACATTCCATAAAATACGTATGCTTATTTCGCACCCAATAACACATTTAAGTTATACCGAGTACTTATAAGACCCTAACGAATAAAATCCCTAACAATAATTAGACCAAATCTCACTTTCCAAATTATGAACCCTAATTAGAAATTAAAGGGTTTTTGAATAATAATCAGATAAATAGACTAATTTCATTTGAACGAGTATTGTTTAAGAGTTTATAAATGTATTAGAATGTACCTTGATGCTTAACAAACAACTTTTGATTTCAAGTTTGAATCAAGCGAAATGTTTATGGAGGGAAAAAATGAGCTAAGTGTTTGAAATGTTATTTAGGAATGTGTTGTTACACATTTCGTGCCTAGTGGTATACTCGGTTGGGTTTTAGCAAATGTAAAAAATGGTCCTTGTAGTTTGCAACACATTATATTCCCACTTAACTTAATTCAAAGCCTAATCAATCTAGAGAAATGGCACATTTAGTCCCTAAAGGTGAAAACTTATGAGCAAAGTCCTAGATTTTGCCTTTTAGACCCTATAGGTTGAAACCAATAACAACTAAAGCCCATATGAGTTAAACTAACAAAAACTCCCCTTTAATGCATGATCCGTTACTTTCAAAACCTTTTCCGTTTATTCCTTTATAGATTTTGAAAGATCCTTTTTAAAGAATTAGTAGCACCTTTCTCCCCTTTAAATAATGTCCCGTTTTTTATTGAAAGAGTTGTAGACATTGTTTGATTGATAGAAAATTCTTTTAAAATCTTTTCTGATAAGAAACTGAGATGAATGATTTGTTTTAAATTCAACACCAATAAAAACAAGATTTCTCTTATTTTACCAAAATAAATGCACTGACACGTACACTTATTTTATAGAAAGCCCGGGTTGTGTAGCAAAGTACACACAATTCTTTGCATGATCATAAAGTAGATCATGCCCGAGAAAATGAATTCTCGTTGAGAGGTCAAGTTTTCTTTTTGATGAAATGCTTTCCTTTAAGATGAAGAACGGGTTGCAGTCTGATTTAGCTGTCACACCCTGCCAAGGCAGAAACGTGAGGCGTAACGAGAATGGATATCATCACAACACAATGGCGTCTATATAGAGAACTACAATGCATAAATGTAAACAAAGTATAGACACAAAGTGTCATGAAAATACCCAAACAAACATAAAAGATAACTGGCGTCTTGTATTGAAGCAAAGGGGGTTCACGTCAATACCAAGACATGCAAAACATCCAAAATAAACCTAAACAGTTCAAATCAACAACATTCAATATTCATTCATGCATGAAATAAACTAGGAGATTAAACTCCGCAAGCAGCCTATGGTCTCTCTATCCACTCCTCTTATTCTTAAGATCCTCATGATGCTCACCTGAAAATGATGCTTAAAACATCAACACAAAGGTTGGTGAGAGTCATAGGTTTACGACACACATTTCAAACTTTTAATCAATTACTATGATTAATAAAACAGAACATAGCAGGATAGTTAAGCTAGCTATTATACAGCCTAACATGCAAATGTAACCAAAACGAGCATGGGAACGGAACGTGTCCCTCAATCCAACAAGTATCAACAATTGGGTAGGAACGTTACCCCCGATCTATTTAAACCGTCACTTCACATGGATCTTTAATTGTCATGATGCATAGGCGATTACCTTGCCTATTTGCATGAGTACATAACCTAATCCTTGATTTGACGCGTCGTAGTAAACTACAAAATCTTCAATTCCATCAAGCAATGACAATATTGGAGCATTACGCAAATTATCTTTCAAAGTCTGGAAGGCCTCTTCCTGCTCTGCGCCTCACTCATACTTCTTGTTTTTCTGAGTCAACGAGGTAAGGGGTTTAGCAATCTTAGAGAAGTTCGCGATAAAACGTTAGTAGTAACCTGCTAACCATAAAAATGATCGAATCTCGAACGGTGTTGTAGGATCTTTCCAATTCTTTACTACCTTAATTTTACTTGGGTCCATGTAAATATCGTTATGATTAACCGCGTGACCGAGGAAATGTACCTCTTGCAACCAGAATTCGCACCTGGAAAACTTAGCATACAACCTATCATTCTTCAGCAGCTCCAACACCAACTTCAAATGAACCTCATGATCCTCCTTAGAATTTGAGTGGATCAAAATGTCATCAATGAGCACGATGACAAACTTATCTAAGTACGGTTTGCAAACTCGGTTTCTTATGTCCATGAAGACCGCTGGTGCATTGGTAAACCCAAAAGGCATAACCGTAAACTCAAAATGTTCGTATCGTGTTTTGAACGCGGTCTTTGGGATATCATCCTCATGAACTCTAAGCTGATGATAACCTGACCGAAGACCTATCTTAGAAAAATAATGAGAACCTTGCAATTGATCGAACAAGTCATCGATCCTGGGGAGTGGATAACGATTGTTGATGGTTAGATTGCTCAACTCTCGGTAGTCTATACACATACAAAGTGAACAGTCCTTCTTCTTTACGAGCAACACAGGTGCTCCCCACAGAGAGTGACTTGGTCGAATAGAACATATATCAATGAATTCTAAGGGTTACGAACTATCGTATAGGGTAACAAACGAATATCAAATCAAAGGCTAGAAAACATTGAAGGGATTTCACATATGCAAATAGACGTGGATCAAATGACATAAGAATCCTTAAAAGGGATGATAGAATATCTATACCGATAGGAAACGCAAACAAAAGAGTCAACAAAGCGTACCAAACCAAAAGGAACACATATCGAATAATGATAAATACGAAAGATAGAATTCTTATACCAATAATCGACTTTACTCGAAAGAATCAATTAAATACTGTTTAAAAAAATCATTTTGAACAATAAATAAAGTCGTTTTGTTTTTAAAATTATTTTAAATATAAGAATCGTCTTAAATATAATCTTTATAAAATTCATTTCAAACATGGTTGTCATAAAAATCCAGAGACGGTTATTTAACAGTGTATCGCATCTTACCCATATAAATTACTTTAAACATACTTTTTATAAAACTAAAATTTATCAAAACAAGCATATAAAAATATTATCATATCTTATTCATAAAGATTATCTTAAAAAATAGTTTTCCCCAAACCTCATCAAGATATAATTCAATAGGATTTTTATAGTTCGTCCACAATATAAAATATGTAACTCAACAAAGGAAATCGTAATACCCAGAAGGGATTGCAAAATACCATAAGAACTCTAACACGGTCTATTGCTTGAAGGCGAAAGAAAGTACAAAGAACCATATAATCAGAATAATTGTCAAACGAACACGTAAAAGTGAAATTCATGCAAAGACATTATGAACCAAAAGAAGAACGTAATGACTCATCTGTACTAACGATTAAAATAAGAACCATAGAAAAGCATCGGTACTAACATGTCTCAAACATTTTACGAAAACTCAAGGATGTGAAAAACAAGGGAGTATACATCCACACTAATATGTTATGAACAATTAGTGCATGAAGAAAAAATAATAATAAATGCAAGGAAAGAACCAAGTGAAACGTACCAATATCCAAAGAAGTAAATCCAAACAATATATATCAAGACGTTGAATGGGAAAAATAGATCATCCGTACCGAAAGGGCGCGAACCAGGAATCCTAAAATGGGAGTAAGAGCTCTGAACGAGTAATCGAGCAATCAAACAACCCAATAACAATAATAACAGTAATAACAGGTATCCGAGGTATCCCCAAACGTTAGATAGAAGGGAAACTTACTATCTACGCAACTGAACCTAACATAACCGCTTGTCGGGTAAAAGAAGGATTCCAATAACTATATAACAATCCTTATCAAGATCACATATATCACAACATATTACTCTATCACCTAACAAATAAACACCAATCAATGCAATCATGATCACAAGTCCACGTGTGTGATGCCTTTATAAATGTGTTGGCCACCCATAATTATAACCACATCCTTTTACACGTGTACTTATTTCCAAGACTACACATCTCAATGATAACACATATATATGCACATATACTACATTGCACATCTTACATGACTCCAATATTACACAACTACGATGCTCCATCAAAGATATACTTAATTATATAAAACTAAAATCGAAAACAAAAGAAAACAAAAGCCTCATAGTGCTCGAAAATACAAAATATCCAAAAGAAATCATCGATAATAGCAATATGTTGAGGTAAATGACAGAATAAGTTTATGCTAGGCCTCGCTTAGGTTCGACTTTGCTTTCGCAAAAGTCACCCGACTCCGCAGGTCCAGGCCTACTACGAGCATCCGACAGGAGATCTAAGTCGACCTCCTTCTCCGACTCTTCAACTACCCTTCCTCCTTCGGTCCCTCATGAGGCTCCTCCTTAATTAGGTCCTTTTCTAAATCTTTTGATATCGAGTAGCTCGTAGGTCAAAATAAAACACAGAGGAAAGCAAGAAAACAAAACATCTAGATAGCTAAACATATAGATCCTATTATGTAGCTATATAAAGGACTCTTAGGTTATAGTCTAGGTTAAACCACCTACTTCACTATAACCTGGCTCTGATACCAATCTGTCACACCCCGCCAAGGCGGAAACGCAAGGCGTAACGAGAATAGATATCATCACAACACAATGGCGTCTATATAGAGAACTACAATGCATAAATGTAAATAAATTATAGACACAAAGTGACATGAGAATACCCAAACAAACATAAAAGATAATTGGCGTCTTGTATTAAAGCAAAGGGGGTTCACGTCAATACCAAGACATGCAAAACATCCAAAATAAACCTAAGCAGTTCAAATCAACAACATTCAATATTCATTCATGCATGAAATAAACTAGGAGATTAAAGTCCGCAAGCAGCCTATGGTCTCTCTAGCCACTCCTCTTATTCTTAAGATATGATGTTCACCTGAAAATAATGATTAAAAACGTCAACACAAAGGTTGTTGAGAGTCATAGGTTTATGACACACATTTCAAACTTTCAATCAATTACTATGGTTAATAAAACAGAACATGGCAGGACAGTTAAGCTAGCTATTATACATGCTAACATGCATACGTACAAAACAACCACAACTAGGACAGAACGTGTCCCACGATCCAAGTCACCCCAAAATATCACACAGTAATGGGTACCCTCCGATCTGAATCACAAAGTAATGGGTAGAAACTTTACCCTCCGATCGGAATCACACAGTAATGGGTAGAAACGTTACCCTCCGATCTAAATCACACAGCCTGGGTAGGAACGTTACTCTCCGATCCAACAACACATAAACATTTAGCACGTATCATATAATAGCCACATGAATGACCATGCATCAACTAAACCACATAATCAAAGCAATTAAAACATTTTAAAACCATTTGCATCATTTTTATCCCAATTTAAAAACAATGTAAAAAGAGGGACTATGAAACTCACCTGATGCACATCTACTTCATAATATCCTTGAAATCAACAAAACACAAATAAAACCCATGTTACACGCGATTATGCTAAATGCCCAAGACGATGTAACTATCAATTGATGGACTACTAGGTTTATATTATGATTATAAACCCCTTACCATACTTCTCATAACTTACATATACTCTAAATACCTTTAATCATTTATTCTTGTTTTCTAGTTTTTCGGCAGAGTTTTATAGTCACTTTGTGACCACAAATAAAATACTAAATCACCAAATTGATTTTTCCCCTTTCATTCCCTACCTTCCCAATGGGTTATGAAGTACTGTGATTTTTTAGAAAAAATAATATTAAGCCTAACTATTTTATAAAAATTCAACATCACAAAGTACTCAAATTCGGATCTGAACGCACACTAAAAAGTTTGATTTTTCTATAAAATACTTAGACAATGAATTAATACTTGTGCTTTGAGATGGAGTTAACAGAGACATAAAATATGACCTCTGATTTTTGGCTAACCTCAATTCAACTTTTAAGTAGGGGTTTTACTCCCCGAAATCAAACCCAAATCTGACCCAAATTTACTATTTTGACAACTTTTCTTGCAAAAATTATTTGACTAACTTTCCGACCTTAAAACTTTTCGGGGTCGGACATTTTGGAAAC
>BQNB010025513.1:15478-59560 GCA_026074375.1 Tanacetum coccineum | reverse complement strand
TGTGTTATGATTATGTATGCCTTTGATGTCACACCATATTTGTAATACTTCTACCCTTTTGGGTCGGGGCGTTACACTATCAATGCTGAAATTGGTTTTGGAACTGAGGTCTCAGCCTTTTTTCTGTCATTGTCATCTATGGACCAAAATATCTGTTCTGGGGTCAGATTTCTTTGTGGAGCAAAGGTTGCAAGAAAGTTCTCCTTCGAGTAATCTGGGGGGGGGGGGGAAATCCTAACTTTATTTTCCACACATAGAGGGCTTTGCATTTTCAACAACATTCTTTTCTTAGTTATCTCAGCTATCTCACGAGTGTCCTCTGAGTCATGCACAAGAGGCCGTGCATGATTGGACATGACTAATACATGACCATTATAAAGGGCTGGTTGAGCTTGCTTTGCACGGGTAAGACATAAGGGATTTTTGTAGCCTATCGCTACTTTGTTCTTTTCATCATAAAATGATTTTGGTTTACATAACATGTGAACCGTTTGAACAGACTGATCTTGTTTGAATAATCTATCTTCAACCTTTTCTTTGTGATTGTGTAGGCACGGATATTGCAAAAATTATAAAAAAACAGTCATAACCGAACAAACCCGAGCACAAGACAGAAAGAGTGTACAAGAGCTGAGAAATTGATAGCTGAAAGGTCAAATAGTCAACTCCAGTCAAATAGTCAACTCCTGGTCAAACTTGGTCAAATGGTCAAACATGGTCAAACTATAAAAGCCAAAACCCAAAATACCCAAAACAATCCCTCAAATCAACCAAATTGCAAAAAAATGGTCCCTAAGCCCTAACAGTGTTAACTCTTTAATTTATAAAGAGTTAACACTCGTTATCTTTTATTATATAACCCATAACCATATAACCACAACTTGTTAAATCCCTTGGCCCAAAACCCTAACCCATGGCAAAAGTCAAAGCCCAAACCCCCAGGTCAAATTTATAAACGAGTAAAAAAAGGGGCGCATAACGTATGTTATTGTTCATCATCCCTGCCATTTAACCACGAGTCAAAATCAAGGGGGAAATCAAAATTGATGACAAGGATGGAAGATTCGAGTACTATGTAATGATGTGGCAGAATAAAACGTCACTCACGGGTCCTCATTGGTTGAAACCTAAAGAAAGTCACACGTAGGTCTGACAAGAAGTACACAAAGGACAAAGAATTTGTGCTAAACCACTCACAAAAGAAGCACAAGTACCCTGTCACACGGATTGCCACGCTGGCAATCCGTGTGATCACTCAATTAATCCAACGGTACTAATGATGGATCCAATGATTAGCAAGAATCAAGGGTTGAGATGACAAGGAGCTAGTAACAAACTCAAGGCCTGGAAGCTTCATCTGAGCTATATAAAAGGAGCCTCATTCACACACAAAGGAGGATCTTCTCTTTTTTAGTTTTTAGCTTTCAAAATTTCTAGTTAAATTGTAATTTTCATAAATTAGCTTATGTAGTTTTAATTCAGTTTTTAAAAGCTTATTGTAATCCCAGTTTCAACATATTGTAATCAGTTTTCTAGTTAATAAAATCATAAGTTTTATTTTAATAATCTGTCAGAAGCTCTTTACTCTCAAATGTTGTTGCTACAGTTTCATAAGCTTTTCATAAGCTCTTATCTAGCTCTTTAAGTCTCTAAGCTCAAATTGAGCTATTAACAAGCTCTTAATCTACATAAACCAATAAAATCAGTTTAAGTACCTATGCTTATGGATTATGGACTTATGGATGATAAGCTTAACATGGAAGAGCTTATGGGACCCATACCAGCTTATCCTTGGATAAGCTGGAGCTTGTAGAGTAGCTCCCCAAGCTTGTTAAGCCATTGTTAAGCTAAGGGTTATTGTAAGTTGCTATTTCCATTTTTGTCTTAATTTTCAGCTTATAATTTGCTTATTCTGCTTATCTACTAGCTTATTTGTGCTTAAATCTATCTCATTGTGCTTATTAATCATGTTCTATTATCTGTTTTTAGCTTTTGTAGTGTAGATCTTAGTCTTACTCATTTTGTGTCTTAAAAATCATAAAAACCAAAAAATATTAGCATAGTTATTAGCTTAATGAATCTGGCTTATTAGCTTATTGAAAATTGTTAATTAAGGTTGATATTATAGGTTTATCATCTGGTATTTGTTTATTGAGCATGCTATCTGTTTTTCATAAGCAAAAATGAGTATTCTGATTTTTAAAAGGGGTGTTTGGCATAGCAGTACTAACTGCAAGTTAGTACTGCTAGAGGCCTTTGGTTTTTAGTTGTTGGTTTTAATCTCCTATTTAAGTTTGTTTAAGCTAGTTTCAAAAGTTAGATTAAGGTAAATCAAGTTTTCATAAGTTAATTGTTCTTAGGTTCAAATCTGTCAATTTCTTCTTGCATAATGAGTTTTGTTCAGATCTAGCTTTTGCATTTACTTAATTTACATTTAGTTTGGTTTTAAATAGAGTAGAAGTAATCTGCATAAGGTCTGCATTTATAGGTTTTAAGTTTTGGTCATTTTAATGTCAACTGCATCAGCAGTTTTTAAGATCAAAAGTCCTTTTTCTAGCTCAAAATTCAGATAGTAATTCTATATCTTAGGATTTGAAATTCAGCATACAATTAGATCTAGAGTAGTGGTTAATTGGTTTAAAGTTGTTTTTCAGAAAAAGCTCTTTAGATCATCTGTTTTTAAGCTCAAAATTTACTTTTCTTCTTTTTCAAAGTCAGTACCTTCTGAGTTTTCTATCTGTTTTTCACAAGCTTTTTCAATAAGCTTTTGTTTTCACTATTCCTTTCAAAAAGCTTTTTCATATAGTCTTTTAATCAAGCTTTCAGAAAATTCTAGTCTTATTTCTTTCATTACTTATTTGCTAGCTTAATTTTAAGTCAAAAGAAGGCTTAAAGTCTGTTTGGTTGTAAAGTGTTCATAAGTGCTTAATTTGATTCCTAGCTTATGGCTTGTTACTTTTTGCTTATTTCTTTCAAGTTTAGCTTATTAAGTTAGTATTAGTTTATTAATAGCTTAAAGTTTCATTAGTGTAGCTTATTGTTAGCTTTTGAGTCCTTAAAATTTGAAAAAGCAAAAATATAAGTAGTTTAGTAATCTGTCTAGCTTTTCATTCCTTTTCCAGCTTAATTTTCAGTTTTTAAAAATTTTGTCTTCACAAAAAGTCTTTGTTTTTAGCTTTTCTAAAACTTTGCTTTTATAAGTTTTTCTAAAAAAAAGGGGGAAGGTGGAAATCGGGGGTGAGCAAGACTCGAACCCCCGACCTCAACACCCTCTACCCTTTTATAGCAACACACACCACTACCATCGTGCCCTGGGGTCTTTTTCGTTATAGTCCTACAAAATCTATTTCTTATATACATTTTTACCATTTTAGCTTATAAGTTGTTTAAGCTTATTTCGTAGCTTATTCGTTAAGCTGTGACCACAAGCTTATTTTTCCTAGGATTCTCATCACTTTTAGGACTTTTTGGGAATTTTTCGTAATTTTTCATTATCGTTTGTTATTTTTAAACATTTATTTTCATTAAAAACTTTAAAAAATCATAAAAAATAGAAAAATAATCAAAAAAATATAAATTTTTTTAGAAAATTTTCTTTTATCATAAAGTTTCTAGGAAAATTAGTTTTGCTTTCGTAGGGTTTAATTTGCAAAATTTCATTTTTTAAAGAACGGGATTCGTTCCCGTTTATATTTTTCGTGATTTTAAGCTCATTTCAACTCCGTTTTTGTTCTAGTTTTCTTTAAACTTACTTTTTAGTCAATTAGAGTCTATTTAAAAATAAAAATTCAATTTAGGTTTAATTTTAAAAATTTTGGGTTTTTAACTGCCGTTTAGGGTTCCCGTTTTGCGTTTTTAGTTAAAGTTTGAATTCCCGTTATTTGTTTTCGTGCTTAATTGTTATAATTTGCTTATTTTAATTTGTAGAAGTAGATAATCAAATCAATCTTTGTTTCCAATTCAAATCATTGTCCGAACAACAAACGTGGTTTCAATTTCACAAATCGTTGGGGAATAACGACCCGGGAATCATACTTCCCGGTTAATATACGTATTATAATATATATATATATATATATATATATAAATATATTTGTGAAGATTTTCCTTTTTACCTTTGTCCTCAAGGGTAATTAGGGAATTTTCCATATACTTTTGTATTATTATATGTGTATACAATTTACACAATCATTTAGTATTTTAAGGGGTGACCTCCCTTAGGGGGAGATTGTTAGGTATTAGAAAAAGACTCGGTCACCCCGTGTATTTTACTGTTTATTATAGCTCGTAGTTAATAGTTTAACGTATGACTTTCGGTAATTAATCGGGTACTAATCTCCGGTTTATTGTAAGAACTATATATATACCTCTTCTAACTTTGGAAGAGGTAGCTAGTCATTTATTCATTTTCTTATAAACACATATTTCTCTCACTAGAAAATATCCTCTCATGTGTTTCTCTCTCTAGAAACTAGCCAAGTCCAAGAATCGTCACCATGTTATGATTTATGATATACCACAATTGGTATCAGAGCACATGGGATGATTAGATCGTGTGTATGTGCGATTTCTTGATTGTTTTAGATCAATAAGTGTACTTTTAAAGGTTAGTAGCTCGTTTTTGATTTTCTCTGGATTTTTTGGGAGCATTTCGGGGTATAGGTCTAACTATCTCAACTCCCCGTTTCTAGCATGTTATAGTTATTTAAGTCTCTCGACGGCGGGAATGAGAGATTACCGGTAAGCCAAATGCTCCGCGAACCATATTCTTAATGCATTTCGTTGCACTTAAATCACCCTCGTGAAGTGGCGCACTCCGATACCATTGATGTCCAATAGCTACTCGGTTAAACGTTTCGTTTAGTATCATTGTTTTAATGTTTTGAGAATGTTAGTAATACTTTTTAGTAGTTTTTACGTATTATCAATTGATATTTTTATCTATATTTCTACTTTTAGTATTTAGTGGGGCAACCTTATAGTCATGGCACAGGGCCACTGAAATCCACGAGACGACCATGTGAAATGTGGAGAAGATAACTTGGTTATTCTCATTATATGCATGTCTATTATAAGGATGCATTTAGGGTCGTGAGTGACCCGTGGATGCGTTCCAACGGCTTTTGATGTCCCATGTGGGTGGAGCTCATACAAGGGGGTTACAGAATGACAAATGGTTCTCGTGAAATCTTTAGCTCTGCAAGATTTTGAAATGTTCGGTACGATCTGCACGTATTACCGAAATAACCGCATCACTACCTCTGTGCCAACGAGATAGATACACATGGCAGCCATATAACGGTTTAGTAGATAAGTTGCTTTGGAGTTGGTTCTCCAGGTCAACAATTGCTTTACCTTTGGCTGATATCTGCATAGGGACTTGGTTCCAAGTGAAATGCATTGGGACCTTAGCTTTGTGGGCCGGTTATGGTCGTATGGCTCTAGCCTTTTGAGCTAAAACTACTGTAAATATCAATAACAAATAATGTATTAGCTTGTATTAGAAATAATCAATTGATAGAAAAAAACAATAGTACAGTTAAGAATTTGTAGTAAAGAATCAAGAAACCAATAGCTTGCATTGGTTTATTGGCTGCTTTCCTTGGAAGCTTCTGTTTCTTGTAAATAAGATCTGATTATAAGGTAGAGATGTGTTGTTTTGGAGCAGATCTAGCCATTGAAAAGAGGAAGTGTAACAAGAGGTTGGGGCGAATTTTCCTGGTTAGTTGCACGGTTGTTGAAACCTCCACTACCACTACCATCATAACCATCACTTTGCTTTGCTGATGCAACCTGTAATTCACAGATTTGACTCAGTTTTGTGCCTGATTTTTCTTATTTCAGTCCAGCTTGAGTTTAGAGTTTAAACAGCATCTAGACATAATAAAAAAACTAGATCGAAAATTTTGAACTACTTATAAAGGGAACTTGAATATGAGAACCTGTAAGTCATAGATCTAACTCTTATATTTCATTCATGCTTTAGTTCAAACAAAATATAGACATAGAAATCTAGGTCATAAGTAACTTTCAATCTCGCTTTCTAGACTACCAAATGCATGAAAGACAACTTTAAAATGAACAATAAGGAATGTACGTAGTGGCAAAGGGAGTTGTGGCTATCACTCTAAAATGTGTGAGGTCTCGAGTTCAATTCCTGCTAGGTGCAAACAAACTTGAAATGGCCACGCCAACCTCTTGAAAAGGGAGGGCTTTACCTGGTTTGAGTAAGTCTTGCGGTGGGTTCAAACCCCGTGGATTAGTCGGCCAAAAGGTCGGAAACCATGGTTACCACCCCCCCCCCCCCCCCCAAAAAAAAAAAGGAATGTACGCACAAATATATAGGAAAGGAAAGATCTCTAAGAGTAATGCCAGTTTTTTCAAAAAAGGAATGTACGCACAAATATATAGACATGGAGAGCAGAAAGAGTTCACGAGTAGATTGTTTTAGCTCGATATCTTGTCTATGTTTGTAAGACTTTAAATGATGAGAGACTTGGAAAACAGTCAGATTTAGCAAGTAGATAGTTTCAGACTTTCCATAAGATCTCCAACTATCAAGGAAGGCTTTGGGGTGTTTGGGACTGTTTGGAATAGCCCTCTTAAAGGGGTTTGTGGAAAATGGCATTTTGGCCAAAAATTGATAAGCAAACAAGCAAGAGTTGTTTCTTAATCCATGACACCTTAAAGAGCTTATTTACATTTTAGCAGATCTTTATACTTCTTAAATGAAATATGTACAAAAATAAGGTAAAAAACTTACCTGCTTTTGGAGTGCTTCCTTATCCTCATTTAACGTCTTCTCCTGTAAAAAAATATGAAAAGAAAACTAACGTTAAATTGATCGACGAGTTTGGTTTCCGACTTTGCTCGGATTAGACACTGCATCAAATCCTGTTTCTCACAATCCTTTCTCTGCTGCAGGAAAATGATAAATCAACATAGTTTTCAAATATGAAAAGAAAACTAATGTTAAATTGGTCGACGAGTTTTGTTTCTGACTTTGCTCAGACTAGACACGTACTGCATTAAATCCTGTTTCTCACTAATAATCCTTTCTCTGCTGCAGGAAACTGATAAATCAACATAATTTTCATGAAGCCTATTTCATTTTCTGGTGTTTTTATCCACTTCCTAGACCGAAATATTATGCAACAAGTCTCAAGATATACAAGGCCGAAAGGGTAACAGTATGAATACAAATATTAGTATGCGACATCTAGTAAGCTGGTAGTTATTTTAACAATAGTCATGTGGTGGATCCTGGCTATTGGTAGGGTCCAGAACAGCAGAGTAAGGATAGGTGATCTAAACTATGAAAAGAGAAGCATACCTTTGCTTGGAGGGCTGATACGTGCTCCATCATCAACTGTGTCTGCATCAAAGAGGGTTACAGTCATTGTATTGTATACTAGCTTGTATACATTGTCGCTTTAGATGATTGTCCTACCAACTTTGAACACAGAATTTGAGCCCATAAGAGATCATGTTATATGATTGTCCTACAAACATGGTTACAGTCATTTTAGTGATGATTATCTCAAATCTTTTTAGAAGCGACAATGATACATTGTCGCTTCAGGTGATTGTCCATATTTTTATAACATAGTAAGTGTCTATCAATAGATTATTAATGCGGGAGAGGGAGCTACACTATTGTCTCTATTCACATCCATGCATAAAAGAACTATTCCCTATCTCAATCGACATAAGAAAGTTACTGACGTGATATCTGTGAGAGTACTCGCACACACGTCATTAAAGGGAATAAACCAACAACATGTAGTTAGTGAGGCCCATTTTCTTGTTAGGATATAACATCATCCTAGGGTTGGATTCGGAACAATGCTATATTCTTTTAGATGATTTTTCTTAATGTCAAAACATATGAATGGGATACTGTCCATGCAAGTTCTAATGCTGTGTATGGTCAAAAACAGAAGGGCTGGTTTTCAGACATGTGAGACTGAAGCCGGTCATTTGGAAGAAAGCTTAATGCAGCCCAACAAAATCTAGGTGGCACATCAACCAAACGGTTTTAAGATCGAATTCCGGGAAAATAGGTGTAAAAAGGGTGTAGAGTGGGGAAGGTATCTTTGCCATTTACATAAAAACAAAAATAGAAAACCAATGGGTTTGTAAGACTTAAAGACGGTTGGTCCATGGTATAACTTGCCAAGGGCGACTTTTGGCCCAAAAGTATTTCGATTTCTCATAACTGGCTGATTTTGAGACTCGGAAACTATGAAGTATAAAAACGATGATGGTACTAATAAGTACTAACAAAGCATTTTTGTTTTAGGATATCTCCGGCTATACTTTATGAATCCTACTTCATTCCCTTACATAAACAGTAAAGGGAGTTAAATTCTCCCCAAAGTGGGGAAGGGTTGATGGTATTGCAACCATTGACTACGTATGTCTTGCGATATTGCGAAGGCAAGGCGCTCTATTGGCTTATATAATGATAATCATATTAGTAAGTAGTATCGTTACTAATTATTATGATTAATATTATTCTAACGGAGTATTAAAGATTATGGGAAGACATATATAATCAAGGGAGCCAAAAGTCGCCCTTGCGAAGGCAAAGCGCTCTATTTGATAAACAAAACAAGAAATTACATGTATTTATCTTGGATTATAACCACTCTTTCATATAACAATTTTTTATCGAAATGTGAAAGAAACAAATCAATAAAGATCGCAAACATCCGGATATCAACTTGAAATGTAGAATCTTTTTCTTTTAATTTGAATCAGGTCATAAAGTTGAGATTCAAAATCATTTTAGAAAGTCCATATCAAAATGTGACAGAGGCAAATGAAAAAAAAACAAGATGACAACCACCACAAACAATGACGACCACCAAACGAGATTTGTAATGGTTCTTGTATTCTTGATATAGATTCAAGAACACAAAGATTTGCCATGTGTAACAACGAAGAAGATGGTTGAAACAGGGAAGGATGAGCAAATGTCGGATGACGAGGCAGCGGAGGAGAAGATTTTTCGGAGCAGAATTGGAGAGGGGAAGGTTTTGGACAATCAATTATTTTCCAAGTGTGTCTAGCAGGTGACTCAACTAATTTAAAACCAGCAACAAACAATCACCTTTCTCAATCGTGTTTGCATAAGAGCAGCATCAAGTTCTTGTTCTAATTGCGTCATGTCATTCACGGAGAACTGCTCATTATTCTCTTCAACAAGCCTGTACAAAAATCAATATTTGGTCGGCAGACTTCCTATCATTATAATTTTTCTCTCATATTTATTTGGCTCTTTTTTGTTAAAATATGAACATACAGGTATGTATAATATATATGTTACCTGTCCACTGTTTGTAGAAGCTGGTTACAAGTTCGAAATCTTGTCGATTGTAATAGAAACTCCTGGAGCAATGATTTTCAGAGCATCTCAATAATTTGTTGATCTTACACATGTAGCAACCGAGACAAATAGCATATTCGTAGAGAAAATATTGCTTACTAAATCTGTGCCAGCTCCTCTGTTGGATCCCTCACCGATTTCAGCACAACTTTTTTCATACCTAGAAAGGATACTCTCCACACTGAAACATATATTGTTAAAACTTCAACAATTAGTAGTGACAAAATAAGATATGTGAAACACACGAAGTCACAATAAGGACGAGAAAAGGACCAATATATATCGACAGTACCACACATGTAATTAAGAGTGAGTAACCACTGAACAAAAAATCCAATGCCCAAATAAATTGATCCAAAATCATCAAAAAAACAGAAGATTAGAATTTTGGTCTTTATAAAAACATTCGGTTCGGCTTGGATTATCCAAAAAATCCAACCCGCCTTCATTTTTGAGTCAGACTTGTTGAATGTCGTTTAGGATGACATCCTTATTATTTTTCTAAGTTTAATGTCGTTTAGGATGACATCCTTATTATTTTTCTTTTCAAGTCTATTGGAAATCCAATTGAAATAAGTGAGTTCTTGTTAATTTGCAAGAAGCTATTCGAACAAATACGAAATCGGGAATGGAAAATCACTGTTTGGGTCGATTATCGCACAAAAGCAAAACCAAACCCAATGCCAAACTCGTAATAACTTCAAGTACCCACAACTATCTTACAACCAAAACTCTAAACCTGAACCTATCTGAAACCCAGTAAGTAAAATACAAAAATGGGTGGACCTTTTGGCGACGAGATATGTCGTCGCTAAAGGTGTGTGTGCGTTAAAAAGCATTATTTTTTTTTAAATAGTTTTTAATAAAAAAAAAAAAAATTTAAATTGTTTTTTTGCTTTTTTTTTTCAAAATATTCACTCACACTTTCTGAGTTATCGGTATTGTCGCCGTTCCTTTTTTTATTTACGAAATAGCCCCTCAAATCTTTACGAAATACCCCCTCGCACTATGTGTTGAATTACGAAAACTGCCCTCATTTTAATTTTTTTTATAAAATACCCCTTTCCCCACTAGCGGTCGACCGTTAGTTTTTTTTTAGAATGCACCAAAACAGTGCTTTAAATCGGTCGTTGCTTAACGACCGTTATTTTTTATTTTTTTTACAAAAACATACCTTCTAACACGTCCAACCGAAAACACCGGCCGCCAAACATCCCGTAGCGGAACGCGGGTGAGCCTAACTTGTTTAAGACAAATACAAGGTTAATTAATGCTAATGATTAATAATTAAAAAGATTTTAGTAATTATTTTTTTAATACAAGTTCTTGGACTTTGTGACCAAGTAAAACCCTTGGTAGACTTAGTAGTACTCTTTAACTTAAGTCATCTTCTTTTTTTAAATCCGCACACATTATTACTATATAACAATTAGGCTTTGGGAGTCGCCATTTTTTCACCAACCCCGAGAGTGGCATGATGCCCAAGATACGGAAATAGTCATTGGGTTATTGTTCTGTTATAAAGTTAGTCCTTAATGACTATATTATACGGAAATAGTCCTTAGGTTATCGTTCCGTTGTAAAGTTAGTCCTTAATGACACTATACGTAAATAGTAGTCGGGTTATCATTCCGTCGTAAAGTTAGCCTTTAATGACACTATACGGAAATAGTCATTGGGTTATACTTCTGTTGCAAAGTTATACCCAACATAAAACCTCGCGCTCCGCAGCGAAGCGCGAGTAAACTCTTCGTTAAAAAAAGAGTGAGAAAACTAAAAACCAATGTAAAACATTATTCATTGCATATGACACCTCTCAATTACAAAATGATTTTCTAAGTTTAATGTCGTTTAGGATGACATCCTTATTATTTTTCTTTTCAAGTCTATTGGAAATCCAATTGAAATAAGTGAGTTTAATGTCGTTTTGGGATGACATCTTTGTCATTTCGCACATAAAATCACACATTAAACCCTAGAAATTTCAATGTAACCGTACAGTTTACTTGTACCTTTTTAGGTAAATATCAGTACATATACAATTTGTTCAAATAAAAATCACCTGCTACTTCCACTGCTGAAATAGTACTAATAGTACACACATATTAACTTTTTAAAAACCAAAACTTGTTAGAATAAAAATCACCTGCTACTTCCACTGCTGAATTCGTAAAGCTTGCCTCGAGCTGAGAATACAACAACAGCGATATCAACATCACAAAGAACTGAAAGCTGACGTGCTTTTTTCACTAGACCTGTTCTCCGTTTGGAGAAGGTCACTTGACGCCTGTTTTTGTCTTCGATTCGCTTCATTTCAAGCTTTCTTCGACCCATTTTTGTTGTGAAATGATGAATGTTTTAGATCTAACGTTAGCCTTACCTTATCACTCTATCCATCTCTAGAAAGCATGATAGTGTGATGACCATATTTATGACCATCATCTAGCAACCTTTTTCGGTTACATTATTAAAGTAATAGTAATTGTTTTTATATATTAGCAACACAGCGCCAAATATTTAGATGGTAAAAGTTAATCATAAAAGTGGACCACCTCTCATGCGAATATATTACGTTAGCATGTCAGATTAACATTATCCAATTAATAATTAGTTGTCATATTTATTAGTCAATCAATTAGTAATCATCTAGTCATTGATTAGTGTCTATCTATTTATCCATTGATTAGTGTCTATCTATTTATTCGTGTACCCCTATAAATTGTAATCTATGATTTACGGAATGGACACACAAAGTTTCATCTTCTTACATGGTATCAGAGCTAGAAAGATCCTTAAAACACCAAAAACCTTAACCTTTATCACAAAATAGTTGTCCTCCGGTCATCGGCAAATCGCCGATGACTCGGAGGGATCCCAAACGTACATTTTCCTATTATCTTATTAGCTGCAATACAAATAAATCAAGTAACTCGTATGTTTGGCCCCCTTGAAAATGTTGATATCTCCCCGAAACGGCACTATTTGAAATCGCAAGTCATCAATCAATAAAACTTATCTTTTACTTTTTGTTTTAACATCGGAGATCATTGTCATTTTTTAAAAATAGTTGGTCAAAAATTTGCGCTCCTACCTAAAGGCAAAGCAAGCCACGCAAAGGAGGATATCGCAAGCAGCAAAACAACTATGTCGGCGAATGCAATTAGTTTTTCGTCTCAACAAACAACAAAGAAGATGATATCGGAGATAATTGCAGTTTTCGAAAATAATTGGTTGATCAATTGTCGCTTCTACCTAAAGGCAAAAAAGCCATGACGTAAAAATAAACGTCACGCAAAGGAGGTAGCCGCAAGCAATAAACCACTATGCCACTAAACACAATTATGTTTCCGCTCAAACAAACAACGAAGAAGATGATAGAAGAAGAAGATGCTTTCAACTTATGTTCCAGTTTGTCCGTCGAAAAGACTCACGTTCAAACTGCGAGGAAGTGTTAGCATGGCATATTAACATTATTCAATCAATAATTAGTTGTCATATTGATTAGTCAATCAATTAGTAATCATCTAGTCATTGATTAGTGTCTATCCATTTATCCATTGATTAGTGTCTATCTATTTATCCTTGTACCCCTATAAATTGTAATTTATGATTTACGGAATGGACACACAAAGTTTCATCTTATAATATGGTAATCAGAGCCAACACCTACCACCACCAAAAACTATAACGTTGTCGTACCATTTTTTTTTTGCTTTTCGCTTGATATCTTTTTGTTGCTAATTGCTTTGCTCGCATGATTGCTGCCTTTGCATTTATCTCCAAAGTTTGTATATTTTTTTCCCACTAGCCTACAATTATTGACTTAAAAAAACACTAGCCTTGCGTTTACTTTTTCAAACATTCATCACCATATACATTATGAATTGTATTCCATATCACTTCCAAGCCCCATTCGCTCAGCAGGTATATTCGTGGCCCAGTACATGTATGCATGTTAGAAATATTGCTCCTTACTATCATTCTCAAGCTGGTCCCGTCCCAATATATTGTCCGACCCAACCGCAAACAGCACAGGGTACCACTCTTCCGCAAACATTTTAGACTATAACTTCTCAAAATCCCTCTTGGAACATGGACACTGGAGCATCTTCTCACTTGGCAGACAATACAGGTATACTCACTTCCTTTAGTAATTCGAGCATTTATCCATTTGTATTTGTTGGCAATGGTAACTCTATTCTTGTCACTCATACCGGACATAGCTTCCTGCATACATCTTATAAGCCTCTTAATCTAAATCATATTCTTGTCACACATCACATCATTAAGAATTTAATTTATGTTCGTAAATTTACCCGTGATAATGATGTCTGTTGAATTTGATGCATATGGTTTTTCTGTAAAAGATTACCAGACCCAAAAAATTCTTCTTCGTTGTGATAGTACGGGCGACCTTTACCCGGTCACTCAACAAACTTCGTTACAAACTCCAGTTGTTTTGCTTTCACTTAGTTCCACTACATGGCACAGACGCCTCGGTCATCCCGGGGACGATGTGCTTCGTCGTTTTGAGTCAAGTAATCTAATTTCATGTAATTAATCAAAGTTGTCTGCTTTATGTCATGTGTGTCAATTAGGTAAACATGTTAAGCTTTCGTTTCATAGTTCTCGGTCTTTTGTTAAGTCTGTGTTTGAAATTATCCACTCGGATATATGGACATCACCGATTCCGAGTGAAAGTAGAATTAAATATTATGCTATATTCTTAGATCATTTTTCGCACTTTGTTTGGGTCTACCATTTGAATAAAAAATCTGATTTGTTTGAATATTTTGTTGCTTTTCGTGCTTATGTCAACAAACAATTTAATGTTGACATCAAGGCTTTACAGTGTGACCATGGGGGTGAATATGACAACACCCGTTTCCATGACCTTTTTCGCCAAAATGGCATACAGTTTCGGTTTTCTTGCCCTCGTACTTCGCAACAGAATAGAAAATCCGAACGTACGCTTCGCACTATTAATAACCTTATCCGCACATTACTTTTTCAAGCTCACATACCTCCATCTTATTGGGTGGAAGCTCTTAATATGGCCTCTCACCTTTTAAATATATTACCTTCCACCGCCATTAATAATGAAATACCATTCACCATACTCTATAACCAAACCCCCCACATATGAACATTTGCGTGTCTTTGGATGTCTTTGTTATCCTCACGTTGATGTTGCACATAAACTTAAACCACATTCCACACCTTGCATCTTTCTTGGATACCCCGCCAATCATTGTGGTTATCGGTGTCTCGACTTAGTCACAAATAAAATAATTATTTCGAGACATGTGCGGTTTGATGAAGACGTTTTTCCGTTTGGAAATGTTACGCCTTCTAATACACCAACATATGATTTCCTTTTACCACATATACAAACTACAACCAATGTTCCCACCACCGAACCATTTGTCCAACACATGAATGAACCAAACACCCCAATTACGCCCCATCATATAACCCCTCCAACCAGCCCACCACAACCCGATACCCATCCCTCTTATAGCTCAACACCAATCCCACCACAACCCGATACCCCTCCATCTCATAGCTCAACACCAATCCCAACTTCGGCTCCAACACAATCACATGCCCAAACGGTAGATAGCCATACTCCAATTCCCATAAATAATTCATCACAAACCATGTCTACCCATCCAATGGTCACTCGCGCTAAAGCTGGCATTTTCAAACCGCTTGAACGTATGAATTGTCATGTTACCACTACTTCACCGCTTCCTCGCTCTCATGTTCATGCTCTTCGTGATCCTCACTGGAAAGAAGCTATGTTAGATGAATATAATGCTTTAATTAGTAACGGAACATGGGCTCTTGTACCTCGTCCAGCTAACGTTAATGTGGTTCGTTCTATGTGGCTTTTCAAACATAAATTTAAAGCAGATGGCTCATTAAGCAGGTATAAGGCTCGTCTTGTTGCAAACGGACGCAGTCAACAGCAGGGTATTGATTGTGATGAGACATTTAGTCCGGTGGTTAAACCAGCTACCATTCGTACTGTTTTGAGTCTTGCAGTTTCTCGTGACTGGCCCATTCATCAGCTTGACGTAAAAAATGCTTTTCTTCATGGTCACTTATCTGAGACGGTTTATATGCATCAACCTCCTGGGTTTGTTGATCCTAACAAACCTAATTATGTTTGTCATCTACAGCGGTCTTTGTATGGGCTTAAGCAAGCTCCACGTGCTTGGTTTCAGCGCTTTGCTAGTTATGCTACACGAGTCGGTTTTCAGCATAGTAAAACTGATTCCTCTTTATTTGTCTTTCATCGAGGATCTGACATTGCTTATTTGTTGCTTTATGTGGATGATATTATTCTTACAGCATCGTCTTCAGCATTTTTACAACGGATCATTACTTCCCTCCACAGTGAGTTCGCTATGACGGATCTTGGTTCACTCAATTATTTTCTTGGTATTTCTGCTCAACGGTCGGCAACTGGCTTGTTTTTGTCTCAATCAAAATTTGCAGAGGAAATTCTTGAGCGAGCTCATATGCAAAATTGTAACCCGTGCCGGACCCCTGTTGATACAGAGTCCAAGCTTGGTTCGGATGGTGACCCTGTCAGTGACCCAACCTTATATCGCAGCCTTGCTGGTGCTCTTCAGTATCTTACCTTTACGCGCCCGCCTTCTTATGCTTGTCCAACAGGGCTGTCTTTATATGCATGACCTCGTTGATCCGCACTTTACTGCTTTTGTAAGGCGTAATTCTTCGCTATGTTCTGGTACTCTTGATTATGGTTCTGCAGCTTCATGTTTCTTCTACTACTCAGCATCTGCGTAATTATGATGCTGATTAGACTGGCTGCCTTGTAACCCGTCGGTCCACATCCGGGTATTGTGTGTTTCTTGGCGACAATCTTTTATCATGGTATGTGAAACGTCAGGTTACCTTGTCTCGTTAGTGCTGAAGCTGAATATTGAGGTGTGGCTAATGTTGTTGCTGAGACTGCTTGGATCTGTAATTTGCTATGTGGCTTATACTCCATAATTTACTGCTACTTGTTTTTTGTGACATGATAATAGTGCTGTCTTTCATGTCTGCAAATCCGGTTCAAATCAACGCCTGAAAACATATTGGGATCGACATTCATTTTGTTCGTGACTTTTTTTGTTGCTTCGGGACAAGTTCGTGTTCTTCATATCCTTCAAAGATTTCAGTATGCAGATATTTTTACGAAGGGCCTACCCACTGCTTTATTCATTGAGTTTCGCTCCAGCCTGAACGTCCGAAGATCTCCCGCTCACACTGAGGGGGGGTATTAACCATGCATAAATCAAGTCAACATTCAAAGTCAACGGTCAGCATTCAAAGTCAACGGTCAACATTTAATAATCAAGTCAAGTCAACATTCAAAGTATATTTATTAGTCATTAATTTGTATTGGGCCTAAGCCCATAGTAATGATTCTAGAATGATCTTTTGTATCTTATATATAGGATAATTGTTATCAATTGTAAGTAAGCAAAGTCAATTAGACTTTCAATGAAGTTTTACCAATTATAATAAAATATACAAAATATCAAATTAAATTATATGCATAAGGTGCACAAAACACATTATCCTAAACGTGTGAATTGTTGTTTTTTAATGTGAATAATATCATTGTATTATGTATATTGGTTTGAAAAGCTGTCGATCTTTGACTACAATGTAAACTACGCTAAACACGTGTATTTAGATTTATGTTTTATGGGTTTTTCATATATTTTTAACGCGTCCTATACATTGACCGATCACAACCACACATGCAAAAAACAGGATGCACGACATCATATGTCGATCGTTAGTGCCTTAGTGGGGAAAACATGTCGATCGTTAGTGATCAAATAGTCACGCTACCACTAAAAATTGGAAGGTGGGCATCATCTATATTGCGGTTTCGCGCTACATGTGAGCAGTATTATCCGATCTTCTAGTATGAGATATGTTACCTATAGCCTCTGACAAGCTAGGGGACGATCCCATTGCTTCATCTTCTACATCCTTGGTAGCCGTCAAACTATCATTCAAACAAAACGCCTTATTATCCTTAGACTTATCGAGCTTTCGGCCACCCCATTTCCCTCCCGAACCCATAAACCCTTGCTTCATACTCTTACCATGCAATCGAAAACCCACTTACAGTCCACTAAACCTTAGTACGAACAACACGTCCACACACGACCAACACGTAGAAACCCTAGTAAAGTTGTGACAATAACAGATACTCAAAAGTATTAGGTCGCAGTAGTACGAACTGGCCAACCATACAAACAAGCAAATCACAATGTTATGATTCTTGCCTCTTAAAATGTAACCCTTGTATGATTGTGGTGGTCACCCGCATGGCGTATAAAACATACAACGAAAAGTAAACACATAAACGTCATGCAGACCAAGACCTAAATACCAAGATATGTTAATTAGAGATATAACCTAAAACTATGCACATAATAATGGTGTTTATAGAATTACTTACTTGTTCATGCAAGATGTAAGCTTCTACTGCAATCTAACGTCACTTGCGCGCAAGCAATCGTCTTCTTCTTTTTTCTTGATTATTCGTTCAATCGACCTAAAGGGTTAGTAGGGTTGATCGTCAGTTGGATTGCGTCAGGCATCCACCGATAGTGCACATGTAGAATATGGACTGGTTAAATCAATGTTTAACTCGTCTACCGGGTTATTCTTCTTCCATTTTAGCTCTATGGATGGTTTGGGTTCAATGCATGAAAATGGTCCGTGGTTAATTCACAATAATTCATTTATTCTGAAAAAATGGAATCCGGATGTGAAATTATTGAAAGAAGATTTTGTTAATGTTCCAGTTTGGGTTAAACTCCATGGTGTCCATGTGACGGCATTTAGCGATGATGGTTTGAATGTCATTGCTACCAAACTTGGCACTCTTTTGATGCTTGACTCTTATACATCTGACATGTGCATGCGATCATGGGGTAGGTCAAGCTATGCTAGAGCATTGATTGAGCGTCGGGCCGATGTGGAGTTGAAAGATACTATCGTGGTGGCTATGTTTAAACTTGTTGGGGGATGGGTTCTATACGTGTACTATTCGTGTTAAGTATGAGTGAAAACCTTTCAGGTGTGCGTGTTGTAAGGTTTTTGGTCATGTTCAGGATGAGTGTCTCAAGAATATAGTCTCAAATGTGGTGAAGAACTTGAAGAATCATAGCCAATCTCCTAAAGGTGTTCCAGTTGGTCCTAAGGTGGGATTTAAACCAGCCAAACAAGTTTATAGAGTTGTTTCTAAAAATGATAATGCCAACACTATTGGTAATAAGAAGAAAGATGAGGAGGTTCGAAAAGAGGTTAGTAATCTAAACTCATTTGATGTACTTAATTCGGTTGAAAATGATGTAATCTTGTGTATAAATGGGGGGACTTCAAATTTGGCTAGTAAAGATGTCAATTATAATGGAGCTTCGTTCTGTAATGTGGGATCTAGTAATACTAGTACTACACCTATTGTTAAAAAAATTGATAAGCTTGAAAGGCTAATTATCAAAACGTCTGGAAAAGGTTTATAAACCTCTGCCAAATATTGACCAAACTGGCATGTATTAACTACTCGATCAATAAGTTGCAACATTGTTCTGCGTATAATTCTAGTATCTTGTCTACTACGTATCACTGTCATTCAAAGTTGGTACAAAATACATATCAGCACAGAAATGCATATACTATCACATGTCAATCGATCATCTATCAATGTTGATACAAATTTGTAGAATGAATGGATATGAATGATAACTAAATTGATATGTTATTTTCATTGGCATAGCCCAAGTCAGACTGGTTCACTAATCTTGGTGGACTTTTTAGAGCACTTACATAGTTACCTGGCTGTCTCTTGGCCCATCCCTAACCAGCCCAGCCAACTTTCTTATATATCCGTTATTTTAACACATTTTATGCATACAAATCATTTTTCTAAAAAAACGTTTGTTAATGACATATTTTATTTATGATAAACAAGCAAAAGCAGTCCAGCCCATTGTCTGTCAGTCCAGTCACCTTCTTCTCCATTCCGGATCCTTCGACTCAAACATACATGTACATCAAACAAATTATAGATCCAGCCATCCACAACCATAATCTAAACCCATAACAAGTGACAACGCTGTATCTGTGTCAAAAAAAAGTGCCATATGGTTTCTCTTCTATCTTTTTATATAAAAAAAACGCATTCGTTGCTTCAGATTCCAGGTATAAGGTTTCTCTTTTGATTGGGGAAAAATTTAATTTTGATCATACTTTAATTTTCTGCTGGTGGTTTTTTGTTTTAGGAAAACGGAATAAGAAGAGAAAGCTCTCCAAATGAGTTTAAAGTGGGTCGGTTTTAGACCAAACAAACACTTTTTTTTTCCATGTTTCTTGGTTAATACCACTATATTTCTTAGGCCATTATTTTGTTCATGTGTATGTTTACCGATTGCTTTCCAGTTTATACTAAATGACCATCGTCCGCCTGTGTCCGATGTTGGTAAAGGTCTATCTTCAACCCAAAGTGTTGGTCGTCATGGTTATCAATGAGCCTGATGCGTCATTGTCGATACCTCATAACCACCGCCTTGGTCGCTTTGCCATATACACTCACACCAACAATCATCGGACAAGTTCTGTTAATGATAGTGTTATTTTTCATAAATTGGAATTAAATTTACATGCCTAATCTATGTATTGATGGTTGTCTTCTATTTTTTTAGGTTGATAGGTTTTAGTCGACAACTTGGTGTGCGAAATTTTCGTTTTCCAGGTTTGTCTTTGTTAACTATTGAGCATCTGCAAATTGTTACGAGTATGATACATGTGTTTAAGAGCACTTTTAGGAGGATTTTTTGGATGAAAGATTATAAATTGGTGTCTTTTTTGTAAAAGAAATTGGTTGCACACTAAATGTTCTATGGAATGTGTAAGTGAATATTGCATTGTCAGCTTCAGTTTGTATTGTTTGTATCAGCTTATATATACCTAATGAAATATGTATACGAAGCATATCGAATCGAGTTTGATATGAATACTATTTATCGAAGTAGATCCTTAAATATATGCTCAATCAAGCTTGAGTTTTAAAAGACGATTTGACCTAAAACTTACTATTATAGCCTCAGTCGAGCTTGAATCAAGTTTTGAGTCTGAGTTTGGTATTCGAGTGAAGATAAACCTTATCATTACTTAGCCATTTGATGGCACGCCTTATGACAAATTTCACCGCTTCCTCGCAAATCGAATTTTAGAAATTAAAGGCTTATTTAGGTGGCCACATTTTTGACTTGATTCGTCGGTTCCTACAGAAACAAAACGTAGTTATGGTGGTTGTTAAGTTACTAGGTGATAAGTTATCTAACGTGATCTGAATACTGACACCGCCTTTTTTGTTTGTTTGCAGGTCACAGGAGAGGTAGACAACAGGTATGTTTTTCATTTTTATTGTTTTTTGGGAGCATTTTCATTAGCATGCATGGATCCTTCAGTGGTATTAATGATACTAATTTGCTTAGAAAAGGCTGATACATGGGATGTTGTTGGTTGTTTTTCTTCCGGATGAGTGACTTTTTAGTTATAATATACCTGATGAGGAGCAATGTATCTCTAAAAATTTAACTGTTTAATCACTTAGGGTGACCAAAGGTGAATTTAAAGAAGAATAACGATGCGTATTGCTTCTACGCTATAAGAGGCTACAAAGAAACAATGGTGAGTTTTATGATGTAAATTATATTATAGCTTACTCAATTAACCAATAATTTCCTATTTTTTTACATTACAGTGGTAATGAAGACGTGTTTCTGCATCAAATTTTGGAGTAACATATTTTCGTATGCTGTGACTACTACTATAAGCAATTGTTGCAAGTACTTGAATCTCTACTTTTTTTTTTTTTTTTTTTTGTGATGTCTAACAAAATACACTGAAGATTATTACGGTGCTAGATACCATGGTGGAAATTAGTAAGTAAACAACTTCTACTATAACCATATAGATAGTTTGTCCTTCAATGATTTAGTCAAAAAACTGATATGTAAAATTTTCGGCCTATAGGGAACTTGAGATGGCCATAAACGTTTGCTCAGCATCTCGCTTGGAAACCTTTCGTTTTGATCGAGCAAATGGGGAATGTTACTCATTTCGTCAATTCTTGGTAACTCGAAAACTCATTTTTTCATGTTCATAACATATGTTATCATTTACATACCTCGGTTCTTTTCAGATATTGTTCTATGTTGCACGTGAGACGTGCAACTCTTTCAGGAGTAACCGGGTCGGAAGAATAGTCAGCTTCTCAGTCGTTCTTTATCGCATCCAAACTTATCGGTCTTTGAGTCTTTTGAGGAGCTTATTTAAACTACGACGACACGTTGCTTGCCCAGTTTGTGCATCGAAAGCCGGATCAGCAAACAGGAAAGATCTGTTGATTCTGGAGAATCATGATTACAGGTAGGCACGTGAAGTAGCTTATTTTACAAAAAACTGCATTTTGTTTTAGACAGGAGAATACGTGTGGAAATGAGGTTCAAACATTTTTGCTAGCTCTAATAGTACGTGACGCAATGCTACCGTGGCAGCGTATGATTCATAAATTCGTAAATCGAAAGATTGAAGTAGGTACACATATCCATAAATTCGTTGTAAAAACTTTGTATACACAGCATTTGAAAGCTGTAAAAAACATATTTCCGCACCAACCTATGTTGTAAAAGACGATTATTGCAGAATAAACAACCAACTTATGGCTTTTTGGATTATTGCAGAATACACAACAAATTTAAAAGGTGTCCATCTTTCGAATATGGCTTTTTGGATTAATGCAGAATACACAAACAATGCAGGTACACATATCCATATCGATTAATGCAGGGTATAATGATTTTGTCCCACCGGTTGTGCATAGGAATGTATCGATTAATAATCGGAATCGCAGGCTGTTCAAATGATTACCCCAATTAGTATTTACAAGAAAGAAAAAAAACATCATGCCACCTCTGCTACATTTAGTTTTTGGGTTTTTATCATCGTATTATCATAACATGAGTATTGGTACAAAACTCTGTATAATGAATAGTAATGTGAATATTGATAGAAGTGCAGGTGGTATGGCTTATGCTCTTCAGATACCAAGTGATCTTTGTGATGAACCTCATGACTTCAAGATTTACTAGCCTGCTAGAAGAGTTACCGTTTCCAATTTATAAAATTTGTGGAGAAGCACACATGGAGGTGTCATTAAAAAGAACATGTAGTTGAAATAGATGTAGTAGCAGATACATTTTTTTTATATTATGCATATTTGAAAGCTAGAACTTCAGTTGCTAATTATGTTTCTCAAAGTTTTGGAGTTTATTTACCCTATTCATTCAATGAATTCTTTATTGGTGTGATCAGGATAACGGAAGTCGCACCCAAACGCAAAAGGACCATTTAGTTTGTACAAATATGGTTTCCGACCTCTTTTCGTGTTTGTGCTTATTTATTAGTGACTGATGCCCGCAGCGAAGCGCGGGTTTCACAATCCTTGTTTTGACACATTTTATGCATACAAATCATTTTTCTAAAAAAACGTTTGTTAATGACATATTTTATTTATGATAAACAAGCAAAAAATAAATAAATAAATAATTTCTGACTGCCTATTCAAAAGGGATATGCAATCGATGTTAACGAGGTTTGCGAACCCGCGTTTCGTCACGGGGTGTTTGTGTACTGTGTCGTTTTACAATTATTGCGAGGTTTTACGTTATGGACTAACTTTGCAACCGACGGATAACCTCAGGGATTTTTCTCGTAACTTGATAACCCCAAGGATAATTCATGAACATCAAGGACCAATTCCGTAAAATTTGTGTTGGACTCATTTTTTTTGTAATATTAAAGTTTAAAAAATTTAATGATCGTTACTACTGTTCATATTACTGTTCACATACACTTAAATTACTGTTCATTTATTTTATTTTTATTTTTTTGTCTTGAAGCTTAACGGTTGTTATGGGACCTAACGACTCCTACCTTTTGTTATATAGTAGAAATGATCTTTAATTTGTTGCTTCTCAAAAAGAAAAAAATATATATAGGTGTTGTCATGGTGATGCATGGATGAAACCCTGAAGTTTTTAAAGAAAATAAGACTTAAATTTGGTGGAGTTAATAATCCACTAATTGCCATTTCAACCTTTTTTAATGGATTATTAAGTGCAGACTTGCACTCAAGCTAATTAATTTGTGACACGTATGTTGCAGTCTCTTCTCAAATAACTATATTAAAAGAAAAAACTTTTTTAACCAATGAAATTAATAAAAATTCAAAGATCATCTTCATAGACTATTAAGGTATGACTCAAATTACCTTAATTATGTTTTGAAGAAGCCTTGAAAAACAAGGAGTATATTTTCTAATTTAGTATGTGTTTAAATTAGAAAAAGAGAATATTTTCTAATTTAGTATGTGTTTAAATTAGAAAAAGATTATGTTTAGCCTATATAAATAGATGATGATTATGTAGGGTTTTTATAATCCAAAAGAGAGGTGAGAAAAACTTTTGAGAGAGTTTTGTGAGTATTTTTTTTTAGAGTTGAAGCGTCTCAATCTTGTAATCACAAATCCATATTAAGTTTTTCTAGTGCATTAGGCTTTTTTTTTTAAACAGCAAAGGGGCTGAACCGGCAAATAGTTGTGTGTTATGTTTGTTATTCGTTATTCTTAATTGTTTGGTTATTTGTTGTGTGATCATTTGTCGTGGGTGTAATATTCCCAACAAGTGGTATCAAGAGCCGATGTTCGAGAAGAAGGAATCATACAACTTGGAGGAGGCCATTACGAGAAGAACAAATACTTTGTGTTTGGTTCGTCATATTCTGCGCAGCGTTGGTAGAATTGACATTGTGGATTCATTAACCGTTGGATCTTCGTCGATTTTGAAGTGGATGTTCTAGACACATAGATCTACAATCTCGCCGAAGGGATTTTTCGTTTGACGTTCCAGCAGAGAGTTATATGCCGTCAAAGTTTTTGCCCAAAATCTGTGTTTGGCAGATTTTTTGAGGAGCAATTTTTTGTTGGTTTTTTACTGCTCTAGCGTTGTGTGTTTTGGATTGCTGTTTTTAAAAAGGATGGCAAGTGAGATGTCAAAGTTCTCGATCCCGATATTTGATGGGAAGATGGATTTCACGGTGTGGAAGATGACGATTAAGGATGTGTTGGTACAACAAGGTATTGATGAAGCTTTGGAGGAGAAACAACCAGCATTGATGAAAGATGATGTTTGGAAGACGATGCAGAAGAAGGCTTCGAGTACAATTAGGGTGGCATTGGTGTTTTAAAGGAGAAGACACCGAAGGATATTTGGGACAAGCTCACGAATATTTATGCATCAAAGTCGTTGACGCGTAGATTATTTTTGAAGATGAAATTGTATTCGTTGAAACTTGAAGAAGGAAGTAATCTGCATGATCACACTAATTCTTTTAATCAGTTAGTTTGTCAATTAGCAAATGTAGATGATGCTATCAAAGATGAAGAACAAGCCTTGTTGATGTTGTCATCATTACCAAAATCATATAAGCCGTTTGTGCAAACTATGTTGACGGGGAGGACCACTTTTACATTTGAGGATGTGCTAAAGGCGTTGCGTGATAATGAGAGAATGACGGGGAATGATAGTTCCTCGAGTAGCGATAAATTGTTACTCGCAGATGACTCTGGAAGAGGTAGAAATTTCCAACGCGGTAGTTCGAAAGGGCGTTCAAAGTCTCGAATGGGAGGAGATCGAGACATGAGTGTTGTCGAATGCTACTATTGCGGGGATAAGGGTCATATGCAAGTAAGGTATCCTCAATTTCGTGAAGACTAGAAGAGTGGTACGAGATTCGAAGGGAAAAAAAGTCGACGGTGGTGAGATGAATGTAGTTGACAATGGTGGTGATGAGTTTCTTATGACGGAAACTCCAATGGATGGAATTTTGAGAGAGGAAAAACCAAAGTGGGTGTTGGATAATGCAGCGTCATCACATTTATGCAATGATCGTGCTATGTTTGAGACGTTGAACGGCAAGGGACAATTTGGTGAAATCAAAGTGGGTAGCAAGCAAATGATGAAGATTGAAGGTGTCGGGAGTGTACGTTTCAAGCTTCATGATGGAAGTGTGAAAACCGCTTTGAATGTGAAGTATGTTCCGGGTGCGGCTAGGAGTATTCTTTCACTTGGTGTGTTGACGTCCCGTGGGTACCGTTATGTTGGGAGAAAAGACACTTGCAAGGTTTACAAGAGAGATCAACTAGTTATTCGAGGACGGAAAATACCGAATAATCTATGTTACTTAAAAGGGGAAGCTTTGCAAGGGAGGACTTGTTGTGGAGGTAATAAAGGGAAGAAGAAGATCGAGAAAAGAGTGCATTTCTCGGATAAAGATGAAGTATTAAGGATTTTGAGTAAAGGGAGGTATGACTCAAATTACCTTTATTATGTTTTGAAGAAGCCTTGAAAAACAAAGAGTGTATTTTCTAATTTAGTATGTGTTTAAATTAGAAAAAGAGAATATTTTCTAATTTAGTATGTGTTTAAATTAGGAAAAGATTGTGTTTAGCCTATATAAATAGAGGATGATTATGTAGGGTTTTCATAATCCAAAAGAGATGTGAGAAAAACTTGTGAGAGAGTTTTGTGAGTATTTTTTTTAGAGTTGAAGCGTCTCAATCTTGTAATCACAAATCTATATTAAGTTTTTCTATTGGATTAGGCTTGAGGGGCTGAACCGGCAAATAGTTGTGTGTTGTATTTGTTATTCGTTGTTCTTAATTGTTTGGTTATTTGTTGTGTGATCCTTTGTCGTGGGTGTAATATTCCCAACATAGACATGTAGTATATATAATAAATTAATACGACAATGAAATATGATGTATGATACTTCAAATTATGCATATGGGCTATAAAAGGATATACGCATGTGTTAAGTTTACATGATGAAATTTTAAATTGTTATCAATTTGTCGGTACATTTTGATTTATGGCCTGGGTGCATGCGGCTATTTTTCACGCAAAGAAATTCAAGACTCATAAACTGAAAATGAAAATTATGGCATGTGAACGATGTTCGGTATATTTAATACAGTAATAAAACCGATGAATTAATTGACTTGATTGGTAAGTATATTCTTACTAATTTAGTTCTTTCATGGTCATTCAGTTATAATCTACATTATTGTGAAATTGCAAGTTTAATGATTATTTTACCGAAAGTTATCATTTGGCAGTTTATTGACATGCAAAAACATTTCCCTGGGAATATTATATGCATGATAATGCAATGACATGTACAAGACCTGATATTGCTTATGTTGTAGGAAGATTAAGTAGGCATATTAGTAGTCCTAGCAAGGAATATTAGGATGATGTAAATCGAGCGTTTAAATACTTGAAACAAACCATGGATTATGGTTTGGAATACATCGGAGATCCATCAGTATTAGAAGGTTATACTTATGCAAGTTGGATAACTGATCAAGAAGACTACGCATCCACGAGTAAATGGATTTTCACTCTTGGTGGGGGTGCAGTGTCTTGGGGATCAAAGAAACAGAGTTGTTTAACAGACTTTACTATGGCAGCAGAGTTTGTGGCATTGGCGTCATGCTACAAAGAAGTAGAATGGCTACGAGACTTGTTAATAAACATACCCTTATGGACGAAACCTATGCCGCCAATCTCTGTGTATTGTGATAGTCAATCTACACTATCAAGATCGTACAAGCAAGTGTACAATGGTAAGTCCAGACACACCTTTTATTTCTCTTGTTTGAGAAGTAATTTGAAAAGAATTTTCACGGGATTAATACTATATATATATATATAAATTTGACCAGTGCTTATACACGCAACCAACTACTAAGAAAACTGATTGAAAGTACTTCGCAAGGGATGGGACTCAAGCCCATGTATAAGTAGTCATCCATGATGGAACCTTGTCTTGACGCTTGGTTATTCACCAAGTCTCTTGAGAAGTAAAAGTACATCATCCGAACGTGACTAAAGTTCTACGTGATTTAGAAAATTCCATCCCAGGGGTTAGTGGAACTTGGAACCGTAATGCAGTTAAAGGTTGAACAAAGTTCTTAATGGACTTATAACACAAATTGTGTTGGATTGTTTTAAGGTACGGGAACAATCTTGATAAGGTCCACGTATCTGAATGTGGAAGTGAGGCCGCTTCCTATGAGTTTAAGGGCTTGGCTCTAAAGCATTCTGAGAAACCAAGATAAGACCCATGGCCAGTTAAAGGGTCGGCACAAAAATGGATTAAATGAACGAGAGGAAGGATATGCGTGAAGCGTTTCCGTTTAACATATATAGGAAGATGGTTCAATGACTTTGGTTCAACCACTCTTACCCTAGTTAAGCTTGAGCGCTTTCACTACGTAAAGATTCAAGGTGTAATATTCCATCTTTACTTATGCATAACACCCCCAAGGATTTCTAAATCAGGTTAGGTCTTAGGTGTCTTTTCAAAACCTGTGTCTATTTTGAAAATTGTGGGGGATTGTTGGAGAAATTTTCAAAATACATTATGTTAAAATCATTTTTACTTTGAGTCTTAGAAAGGAAAAAGAGTGATTTGTTGTGTTTTGGTGTTTACCCATGAAATGGCACGCAATGTCTATTAGCGACAGTTTTTTCTGTCATAAAACCGTCGCTAATAAGTCGTTACTATTATAATAACGCAACTATTTCGAAATTCCGGCGGTTACTTCTGTTAAAACGGTTAACATGATGGAACCATCGCGACTGTTTCAACATATATCGGTTAGCGACAGATTTTCTGTCGCTAAGTCGTTGCTATTTACTCATTTTTGTGAACCATTGTGACTATTACGAATAGAAGTGTCGTTAAAGCCATTTAAAGGGGTATTGTGACTGTTTTAAAGGTCACCATAGTTCTTATATAAAGGGGACGAATTTGCCAAGTTGAACATATCAAAAAACCATCAAAAATTCACATAACAAACCTCTTTTTCTTACACCTGATTGCTACAATTTATATTGCTATAGAAGTATAATTTGTAGTGTCTTGAAATTCTTGATAACTCAGTAGTTTATCCGGATTATCACCACTTCGTGTAGTGTTGATAATTGCTACATACGTTGCTTCATTGTATCTTGGGAGGCAATTCGTCGGTAACCCGAAACACGATTGTTCAAAGGAACGACGGGGGCGAAATTGCTTTAAGGACAGAGAGAACTCGCCTTGAAGTAACAAGTAGTAGTACAAATTCATTATCCTAAAACCATCTTTATCAAACCCCGAAACTAACAGTTATATAGTTCACAAGTTCAATAACTGCATAACAATCCGAAAAACAAAATAAAATAACTTCAAATTTTGTCCAACAAAATAACTAGAACCGTTTATATTTTCACCGTTCGTTTCTCTTTATCTCTTCCGGTTAGTTTCTCTAATTGTTTTCCATATCTTTCACAATCTCATCGTCTTTAATAAAATCTTCAACATCATCCCAGTATTCTACTTTCAAACGATTTGGAATGGGTACAATGATCTTGGTATTTGCTCCTACTTGTAATGCACTACATGCCACAACTTCTGACGCACAAGGATATGTTTAAGGTCATGAAGCAACTAGCATAATAAATATGAATGCAAAAAAAATCAAATATATAACTTACCTTCATTGTTTTGATAATGATGATAGTTGCTTTATGTTTTAATGGACTAAAGCTTAAGGTTTAAGGTCTTTAGCTATTTTTTAAAGTAGGCTACTAGGTTTTTTATGGCACGTATAGTTTAAGTAAGGAAAAAATGACATAATTTTAGAATATTTAGGTATTCGGTTCCGGAACCGAGAACTAGTGAAACCGAACCGAACCAATCCAAGAAACGAAAAATCTAAAACTCAAAACAATCATCCCTATTCCTGAGCATCAATGTAATTTTGATTTTATAAAGCTCCACAAATTTTGAACGCTTTATCATATGGTTGTTTTTTTTTTCATTTTTGAAGCTTTTTTCTTTAAATAAATGGCTAATTTTCAAAGTAGACCGGTCGCCCAATCTTCTAAGTCGCTTAAAAAACTTTTCACATTTTATGTAAGTAACTTTTCAGACATGTTTTTGGGCGACCTAGTAAATGTATTTTAGGCGATTTTTTTGTCTTTATCTGAAAAAGTAGTCAAACAAAATAATACTTTGATTATAAAAGTATTATTTTGTTTGACTACTTTTTCAGATGAGGACAAAAAAAGTCGCATAAAGTACATTTATTAGGTCGCCCAAAAACATGTCTGAAAAGTTATTTACACAAAAAGTGTAAAGTTTTTTAGGCGACTCGTCTATTTTGAGAAGTCTATTTTTTTGTCTAGAAAAGATATACACTTTGGGCGACCGATCTATATTTGGGAATTAGCCTTAAATAAAAGCTTTTATCTCATGCATCCAAACAAAGTTATTTATTTTAAAAGAGATTATCTTTGTGAAAAAAGCTTACAACTCTAAAAAAGCTTTAAAAATATCTCCATCGAGTTAGAGTATGTATATGTACTATTAGGTATGCCTCATCGCTTATCTAATATCTCCACAGTGTGTGTTTTTATTCAATAAAAAGTTATGTCGAGTGTCTTCTTTGGTCTGGAGAGATGACTTATATGTGATGAGAGTTGCTCTATATTTCAAGAGTTGTGGTGGTCTTGGTGTTTTTGTCTAGATCGGTTCCTAATTGTTGAAGAAATATTCGGTTATGCTTTGTGTTTTTTTTAAGTCTGGGTTTGTGTTCTTTGTGTTCTTGAGTGTGGATTATAAGTAATTGAAAATTCAGAAGAAAAACAGTGGGGAAGAAGACGAGGGCATATTAGTCATTTCGCAGGCCTTTGACCATGACTAAAAATAAATAAATAACTAGTGTTAGTCATAATGGCGCGATTTGTTACAAAAGGTTCACTTGAGGGGCATTTTTAACACTTTACTTTTGGGAGTGGCTAGCGTGTAAAAAATTAAAAACTTCACGGACGAAATTTGTAGTTTACCATTATTTTTAAGATATAAATCGACACCCCAGACAGGATTCATTTTGCTTGATCTCAAGTTCATCGGAAGCTGCAAAGAACATGACTTCTTTCTAAACCGATGAAGATGTAGTACACAAAAAGACGACCAAGCAACAATAGGAAACAATATTAGCTGTATCCTGTATCCTATTATCTCAAATCATTTTTTTATGTAATACATATACGGGAAGGACCTTTTTTAGAACTAGTAAACTATGTGATCATATCGTACATGGGAAGCATACAACTACTATCGTCTCAGTCCCTTGGGCCAACTTTAATCTTATTTCTAAACCAAAATTAAGTAGGTTAACAAACTATGTTACTCGAGATGTTTCACAATTAGTGATACGGTAGAGAGAATATTTAAGCTCAAACTGAATAAATTAACTTGCATAGCTATTCTCAAATTACTATTCCCATCAGTTTTTAGGTCACTTTTCATTCTTGTCACACCAAGTGAGTGGCCAAATATCAAGCTTACAATAAACACAGACAATTATAAAAATTCTCGAGATAAAACAACACCTTACTCATCATCTAGAACAATATCGTAGGCTTCAAGATTACTGAGGCTTCGGTTTCTTACATCATCTAAATAATCCTGCCACAAACAAACAAATTGATGCAGATTAGTCAAAGTCAAAATATTTACTTTCTTTTTTTATTTATGTTTCTTGTTTGACAATAAACTTTGGTTAGAAAAGTATTAATTTCTAATCAATTATAAATTTAGGAAAAAGAAAGTCAAATCAATCTTAGATTGATTCTAGTTTTCTTATAAATAGTGGGTCTTTTTCTTTGTATGGATGGTTTTGAGTTTTGATAATAATAAAAGCTTTTGCTTTGATTGATTTCTATCGATCCAATTGTTCTTTTAATTCGTATGTTGTTCGGCCGTTCACGATCAGCATCATTTGGTATCAGAGCTATGGTACTAATGGTCGAACAAAATCGTGGAGATCATCTAATTCGTAGATTCCCCGGACGAGGCAACGAACCAGATCCACGTGACGTGAAGATCGCAAGCCTCAAGCAACAGATTCAAGAACTCGAGTTCCCGCAGTTACAGCAGGACTCGCCGATAGAAGAGGCGGAAACTGAGTCCAACGTCTAGGATGATGGGTCAGAGGACGTCAATCCTTTTGGCGAAGGAAACCCTGGGTTTCATGATGACCACTATGATAACCCTTTGTTGACAAAGAAAATCGAATCAGAACCTATTATCTAGGATATAGGGGATGAGGAAGATGAGTATTCTTTTGTTAATGAATATCCAAGTTTTCAAGAAGAACCTATCGTGTTAGTGGAAGAAGAATCGTGTCTTGTTTACGACACTGATAATGAAGAAGAAGAATCGATGCCGGTTTATGATACTGATATTGAAGATGTCATTGAGGAGGAAGAAGGATTTGTTGGGAAATGAGGATTTGGTGGAGAAGAAGACAACATAAAAGACGTTGTAGTTGTGGCTAATGATCTTTGTTCTTTAATGATCCAAACTATTTTAAGTGTTGATTTTGAGGAAGACATTAATATAAAATCACACGAGTTGATGTCGTTTGGAAAAATTATTATTATCAAGGCTAGCCAAAGTTCATTCAAATTTATTATTTGTAAAAAATATCAAGAATGGTATTTGAAAGCTCCACCCATGGTCGATAAATTGGTTTTTAAGACGATCAAGGTTCGAGGTCGAGTCGTTATAAAGAAAGGGAATTTGATGCAGGGGATACAAATTTGGATGCTACGAGTACAAGGGACGAGTGAGGCAAACTCCAGGACGAGTTTTTTCAAGTGGGGGAGGATGATGCAGAGTAGTCAAAGTCAAAATATTTACTTTTTTATTTATGTTTCTTGTTTGACAATAAACTTTGGTTAGGAAAGTATCAATTTCTAATCAATTATAAATTTAAGAAATGGAAAGTCAAATCAATCTTTATTTAGATTGATTCTAGTTTTCTTATAAATAGTGGGTCTTTTTCTTTGTATGAATGGTTTTGAGTTTTGATAATAATAAAAGCTTTTACTTTGATCGAGTTCTATCGATCCAATTGTTCTTTTAATTCTTATGTTGTTCTACCGTTAACGATCCGTATCATTTGGTATTAAGAGCTATGGTACTAATGGTCGAACATAATCATAGAGAGCATCTAATTTGTAGATTCGCCGGACGAGGCAACGAACCAGATCCACGTGACGTGAAGATCGCAAGCGCTAACGGGTTGTCCCAGCGTGGGTGCACCAACGCGCGTTGGTGGGCTGTTTTTTTTTTAAAAAAAAAATCAAAATCACCCCCAACGTTTAAAAACGACTAGTTTTTAATATTTTTTTTCAATACCCACTCTGTATATATTACACCCCAACTTAACCATTTTACATACATAAAACACAAACACTCTCTACACAAACACTCTCTAAAAATGAATCCATACTTCGCAATGAATCCAAATGACGACGAAGAAGAACGACAACCAAACTCTTTCGACGCCGATGACGAATCTGACGTTTACTTTCTTCAACAAGCGTACGAGTATCACGAAACTTTAGTAGAAGACGGAGATGAAGACTTTTATTCGTTGGGGCGTATGTTTTTTTATGTATTTTTTTATATGTTTTTAATTTTCGAATGTTATTTTTTTTAGTATTGTAATGTGTAATATTGTTTAATGAATGAAATATTTTAGTTTGTTTAGGGGGTGTTATGAAAAAATAAAATGGTGTGTCCTGAAAAGTGGTGTTAATGGTGTTATAATTACAGGGGTATTTTGGGTGTTGGTGTTATGGTGTTAAAGCTGACGTGACGCTGATGAGTCGGTGTTAATGGTGTTATAATACTGAGTGCTTTTAATATCAGTTTGCAAAACAAAATTTTGAATTGACCAGTACTTTAAGTGTATAATAGTCTTTTTATAATTCCACCCAGGGCATCCACTATAGTAGTTTATGAAAAGGTTTATAAAAATATGAAAAAATTTATGAACTTGTAAACCATAGTGAAAAAGCATTTCATGCTTGTGTCTTTCATAATTAAATGCATTTGAATTATGTATGATGTTTATAAAGCTTTATGTTTATACATAATGAGAAGAGTTTTTAAAACAAGAAGGTTTATAAATTAATGACATAATACAACTATGAACCTTTAGATAAGAACATCCACTATGGTGGTTTATAAATATGTCTAATTTTTTTTGAAGAGGTCCATAAATTTGCTAACCATAGTGAGAAACTATTTCAATTACTTTCTTGGTGCAAGCATAAGAAACAACAAGCCATGGTGTTTAAAGTTGATTTTGCCAAGGCTTATGATTCGATAAGGTGGGATTTTTTAGAAGATGTGCTTAGAGCTTTTGGTTTCGGTTCTAAATGGTGTTCGTGGATTCGGGGTTGTTTACACTCTAGTATGGCTTCGGTCCTCCTTAATGGTAGTCCAACGTCCGAATTCCAATTTCATTATGGGTTGAAGCAAGGAGATCCTTTGGCCCCATACCTTTTTATCTTAATTATGGAGTCTCTTCATCTTTCGTTATCTAGGGCCATCGAGGCGGGGATTTTTAAGGGCATCAAAATTGGTTCGTCTCTTAATATTTCCCATCTTTTTTATGCGGATGATGCGGTCTTTATTGGTGAGTGGTCTATTGCTAATCTATCTGGTATTACTCACATTCTTCATTGTTTTTCTTTGTTGTCCGGCCTCTCGATCAATCTTAAGAAAAGTCACCTTCTTGGAGTCGGGATTCGAAGTGAGGATGTTAATGCTGCAGCTTTATATTTTGGTTGTTCGACTATGAAAACCCCTTTTAAATACTTAGGGGTGATGGTTGGAGGTAATAGCTCGACTCTTCAGGCATGGGACGATACGATTGGTAAACTTAAGGCTCGTCTATCTAATTGGAAACTTAAAACTTTATCTGTTGGAGGAAGGCTTACTCTTTTAAAGTCGGTTCTTGGGTCGACACCTATTTATAATATGTCCATCTATAAGGTTCCTAAGTCGGTGTTACAAACGATGGAGTCCATACGTAGAAATTTTTTCAATGGTGTTCAATGCGACGAGAGGAAAATAGTGTGGATCAAATGGGCCAAGGTTCTTGCGTCCAAGAAGTATGGAGGTTTAGGTGTCTCAAGTTTTTATGCTTTAAATAGGGCGCTCCTTTTCAAATGGGTTTGGAGATTCATATCACGGGATAATTCATTGTGGTGTCGTCTCATCATGTCTATGCATGGCTCCTCATTATATAAATTATCTCCGTTTCGTTACTCGACTTGGAAATCCATTATTCGGGAGGTGCATATGCTTAAAGATCGTGGTGTGGACCTGATTTCTCACTGTCATATTCGTGTGGGTAATGGTTTTGCGCACGCAATTTTGGAATGAAGTTTGGATTGGTGACACTCAACTTCGTGTTATGTTATCCACGAATTGTATGCTTTGGAGATTAAATAAAGATTGAACGGTGGCTGATAAAACACAATTAATCGTTACACGTCTTCTCTTCGTCGTCCTGTTTAGACGGAGGGGGGGGGGGGGGGGGGGGGGGTTGGGGGTTAATCCTTCTCAATATAGCTCTTCTTCAAACATATATTGAAGGGACATGTTTGTCTCATATGGAGGATAGATGGGTGAGAGATTTAATGGGGAAGATGTTTCGGGTCAAAGATGTTTCACAATCTTCTTGATGAATGTTTTTCTTGCCGAAAGCCCTACTGCTACTCGATGGGTTTTAAGATATGTCCAATAAAAATAAATGTATTTTCTTGAAGGTTTTTCCTGGATCGTTGCCAACTCGATCCATTTACAAACATCGTGTGTCCTAGTTTCTGATCTTTGATTTCCCTTTGCTCCTCTGCTCAGAAGATTTCCTCGCACTTGTTCTTCATTTGCAGAAGGGCTACGGATATCGTCAGGTCTCGTATGCCGCTGGTGATAATCTATCAGGACGCCCCTTGGTTCAAAAAAAAATAAAATGCGATTGGCTAATGGTTCAATTCCATCAGATTAAACTCTAAAGTTAAAGATTTGCTGGAAGGAGTTCTTTATATAACTTGGTGGAGCGTATGGATGTTTCGTAATCAGTTGCTCTTCTCGTCGAAAGCCCCTCGTAAAGATGTTATTTTTGACGATATTGTTTCGCGCTCTTTCACTTGGTGCCTTTCTAGATGTAATTGTACTTTTAGTTGGGATAGTTGGTTGCAACACCCCTATTTGATCTCTTTGTAATTCTTTTTCTAGCTTCTTGCTAGTTGGTTTTATAATAGTTGCCGTTCTAAAAAAAAATCCTAGGTGGAATGAAAATGTCTAAGATCTTGAAGAGGTCTAAACTATTTTTTAATTTCTTTTTTATTTTTCTTTTTGTAATTGTTAGTTGTGTTCTATGATATGAAAAGCTTTATGAATATGTTTATCCACATTAGAAATAGGTTTATAACATGCAAAAGTTTATAACTTAATGATGTATTAATTGTATAAACCTTTTAAAGGGTTCATCATAGTGGATGCCCTAAGTTTATCATAGGAGATGTTCTTACTTCTCTTTATTTTATATTTTCAATTATAGAAAATTCAACTACTTCCGTAATTTATTTTGTGATTCAGTTTCTAAATAACATACAACTTTTTTTATAATAAATCTTTTCAACTGCTTTTATAAACTATTTTTGTGCTTTAATCTTTCAAATAACCAGTATGTTTGGCAAAAGTAATTGTTGTTGGAACTGAAGATGGAGCTGTAGATGGAGATGGTGATGGAGATTATAAAAAGAGATAATTTTTATAAGCTGCATGAAGTAATATTTGATTTTAAGAGATTATGGAAGATTTTTTTTATAATCTATTATAATTTTGTCTACCAAACAAAGCTTATATTTTAAGTAGCTTATTTTTCAAAAAAAAATAAGCATAATCTCTTGACAATCTTGTGTACCAAACATGACCAACATTTGATTTTTCTAAAACTATAGATTATTCCATTGGCAAAGAATAGTCAGCTATAACAAAAGTTTTTGGAGAGAAATTGTATCTTTGATTAGAGTTCCGAATAGAAAAAGCATTTTAGTGTTTAATTTCTTAATACAAAAAGTTAAATATAAAATTAACAATATGATTAGTTTAGCCTAATTGTATTACAAGCTTACCGGTAAAGTTTTCTCATAAACATAACAGCGAGACCTACTAAGGGACCCGATTTACTTTATTTTTGTAATAGAACTTGGCCGATAAAGTTTATGTGAACTTTAGAGAATCTCAATCCTTAATGTAACTAAGCTAAAAATTATTCTTTGTACAAAATTAAGAGATCTTTGAAAATTTTATATTTTAATATTTGTCATTTTTGCTCGAATATGAGATAAAACAATGTACTATAATTTAACTATTACTTGTATGCATACCAAGTTTCATAAAATGATTGCCCAATTAGTTTATTTTAAATTTATTGGATGAGTTGTAATTTCATGTAAATTTTAATTACACACACTAATAAACCTTAAAAACCATAACTAAAAGAGATAAGTAGCGTAAATAAGTTTTTGATGAAAAGAACATATGAATTTAAACTAGCTTATATAAGGTATTAACCTCACTGCGACGCACAGGCAAAACTAGGACTGACTAAACTAACTGAAAACCCGACAGACCAGAAAAACCGAGCTGAACCGGTTTTAACGAAACCAAACTGACCACATTCGGTTTGGTTTTCGGTTCTATATATTTTTTATTTTCGGTTTCGGCTCGGCTCAGCTTGGTTCGGTTCGAGCCAAAACCGAGACAAACACACTTAAACCGAATCGAACCTAACCAGATTACTTTGGTTCGGTTCTTGGTTCATGTCTTCCACAAAATCGGTTTCGGTCATGTTAGGTTTTGGTCGTCCCGGGTCGGGTCGATTTTGACCCGATGCTCAGTCTTGAACAAAACAACCCTTGTTTAAGATCATATCTCAAAATCCACATCAGAATAGGCAAAACCCTGAAACCCATATTTAATCTAGAAAATAAAGCTTAGAAGACGGAATGTTCATACCTGCAAAACAGCAGCAGCAGATCTTTTAAAAACATGTTCCGTTATCTTTTCGTCCAATTGGAATGGAGCCAACAAATACTCCACATTCTGTTACAAAATTATGCTAATCAGAGAGGTTACTTATTTATTACTGGGGCATAAATTTTTTATCTAGAAATGCACAAAGGAACAAAGAAAAGTGCACACCTGTGACAAAGTCAAGGTATCTTTCCAATAGGCATATCGAACATCATTAAGTTCCGCTATCTTGGGGAGTTCCTTAACAAATACTTCCATTTGGGTAAGCTAATACAATAAAAAAGAAAAAAGACAGATTATAAATCTTAAGTTAATAAAAAACTGAAGTTAAACTGGTAAAACTAATTAATTACATCTGGGTTGTCTTCTTCATTTTCAACAGGCACTCCAACAAGAATGCCCCTCACAGATTCTTCTCTTATCTGCACAAAGAAAAATAGAAAGAAATTTCAGTTCAGAAGCACATGCTTCCAAATCATCGAATAAATTGTAAACCGGTGTTTATAATCTAGATAAATAAAAACTAAACGGGAGTTATTTAAACTGTGTCACAAAAATGTACAAGTCAAACTAACCAGACGCTGAAAACTTTGAGCAATGCTATTACTGTCCTTCCTGTGCATAACACTGCAGCGTATACAAACAGCCAAAATTATTTCGTAACATACTGAAATCAAGTATGAAACATACATAACAGGTAGAGTGATATTTAATTATTTATGCACTTGTATCTCAGCAAAAAGTTATAGTTCATGATAACTTTTTACTGTTAAATTGTTAAAAGCAACGAAAGAGGTCAGATATATAATATATTCTATTAGTAATATATTTTGCAGTTGCAATGAGTTCATACCAATAAGGTTCAGCACGTTCAACGCCAAGATCTGCAACCGCCACACCGACATGTTTATCCCCAACATGCAGACCAAGTAATCGCACAGGTTTCTGAACAAGCTGCTGCTTTAACAAGTACTTGAAAAACATGTTGTATGCCCCCATGCACTTCATCTAATAAGTCATGATTTGAAAATTACTACTTTTACATGTAACATATCAAATAATTATAATTTGTAAAGTCACTCCCATGGAAAACAGATTTGATAGTTTAAAATGGTACTAAATGCAACACAAGATACAAGAACACCATCATAGTGTTTCTACTCATGGCACATGCTTTATATCAAAACTGAAACTTCAACTAGTATAAAATATGCAAATTTTATTTTGTATACGTAGTATTTATTATTAAAATCTTTGATCAATTTCCATTAAAAACATACATATAAAGACAAACCAACAAGAAAAAGAATAATATTAATAAAACATAAAAGTGTAACTTCTAGTTTATCTAGTGTAAATATATGTAAAACTAAAACCAATTTATGGGCATTTTCATAGTCCATATCATATTAGACTAGTAGTAGTGGTTGACTAAACCGATCACCAAAGTACCAAACCCACCACATAAGCATTTCCCTCTTAAACACAAATGTACCCTAATTCAAACACAAATACACCCCACAACACAATCTCACACACAAAAACAAATAAATTTGGTTCGGTGGATACCAACCCACCTCCGAACTGGTGGTTCCACGTGTGGTTGAAGAGGGGTGTAATTGTGGTTCATGCGTCATCACCTCTCCCACTACGACAGTCTTATAAATTATGGATGCCCTCCGACCTCCCCGAAACTCACAACCACCGAGTTTAAGACCAAGTCAAGCACAAATCTCTTTATATCGATTCATATCTACAAAATGGAAGATTTAAACTACCAACACCACCTAACTTTTCCATCGGATTGAGATCTTCTCATGTTTATATTTTTACACCATAATGAAAAATCACTAAAAAGTCTGGGGTAAGATTGTGAGATTGAGTTAAAATAATGTTAAATCTTTGTTTGAAGTAAGAAGTATTTGCGTTTGTTGTATTTTAAAATATAAAGTCTAGCGGTATAAAGTTTAAGGGGTTATTTGTTTATTTTTTAAAGTTATAATATAATTTGTAAATTTATAAATTTACACTTAACTCCATATAATTTATTTAAAATTAAAATTAAACCACTAAAGTTTTTTTAAATACCTCCTCTTTTTTCAAGTTTTTGTTTTCATAAATTTGACACATATATTTTTATGTGTTTTTTTTCTACATTAAAATTCTCCACCAAAATTTTTTAATCTTGACAAAATTAATTCAATTTTGACTTTTTATTGACCAATCAGAATGCACGATTTTGCCTACGTGGCAAAATCAAGCCATCTGATTGGTCCAACTTTTTAATTCATAAGATTCAATTTGATCGAAAACTCCGAAATGATGTAATTCTTTTATTATATAAACTAGTTTTAATGCCCGTGCACGCACGGGGCTTAGACATTATATATATATATTTTTAAATATATGTATAATTTTTATTTTTTCTGTTTTATAAGTTATGTTATAGAGTATTATTGAAATCATATGAATATAATAGATTTATTAAATCTTTTATATATTATATAAACTTGAGGATAGTTAGTAATTTTTTTTCTTTTAATTTACTTGTTTTCTAACTCGACATTATGAGCCGACTAATACCAGCGAAACTACCCTTTTAGGTAGCCCGAAGTCGGCTCAAGTGAACCTCCGAGGCCACAAGGGGATTAATTTTCTCCTCGTTATATTCGAACCATTGACCTCCATGTAGTTGATATTGTATATGTTTAATGATTATAGTTAAATGCGTGTGTCAGCTATACTTAGGATTAATGGTCATACTTTGTGTTAAAACATGTAAAATTTTAGCTTCACAATCGAATTTAAAAGCATCAAGTTGAATTATCAAAAACGCCAATATTCATAGAATATAGAAAACTAAAATGTGCATATAATATGTTTTGGTCAAACAAAGATTTACCGATTGTAAATCTTCAATACATATAAAAATGTAAAAAGAGTTTTACCCATTTTTTCCGTCATCAACACTTTTTTAAGATATAAAAGTGGCCTAGATTGTTGTATATGATTTATAGGCATACACACATGTCAATGGAATAAAAACTATTTGAAAAAATTTAATGTTAGAATTTTAGTACATATTAAACTAAAAGAAAAATAATTTCTTTCAAACCCATCAATGAATAGCTAGAAAACTCTTTTTCTTTATATACGATAATTTATGTGCTTCGACGTTTTTCTATTCGGTTGTACAACATGATTTTATACCGATAATGAAAAATTCACTAAAAAGTCTTGGGGTAGATTTGAGATGTGATTAAATAATGTTAAATCTTTGTTTGAAGTAAGAAGTATTTGCGTTTGTTGTATTTTAAAATATTAAGTCTAGCGGTATAAAGTTTAAGGGGTTATTTGTTTATTTTTTAAAGTTATAATTAAATTTGTAAATTTATAAATTTACACTTAACTCTATACAATTTATTTAAAATTAAAAACCACTAAAGTTTTATTAATTACCTCATCTTTTTTCAAGTATTTTTTTCCACAAATTTGACACGTATATTTTTATGTGTTTTTTTTATCCATCATATTTGTCCACGAAAAAATTTCAATTTTGACCAAATTGATTTAATTTTGACTTTTTATTGACCAATCAGATCGCACGATTTTGCCTACGTGGCAAAATCAAACGTTCTGATTGGTTCAATTTTAGAATTCATAAAATTCAATTTTATGAAAAACTCCGAAATGAAGTAATTCTTTTATTATATAAAAAAGATATAAAAGATACATATAAAGACAAACCAACAAGAAAAAGAATAATATTAATAAAACATAAAAGCGTAACTTCTAGTTTATCTAGTGTAAATATATGTAAAACTAAAACCAATTTATGGGCATTTTCATAGTCCATACCATATTAGACTAGTAGTAGTGGTTGACTAAACCGATCACCAAAGTACCAAACCCACCACATAAGCATTTCCCTCTTAAACACAAATGTACCCTAATTCAAACACAAATACACCCCACAACACAATCTCACACACAAAAACAAATACATTTGGTTCGGTGGATACCAACCCACCTCCGAACTGGTGGTTCCACGTGTGGTTGAAGAGGGGTGTAATTGTGGTTCATGCGTCATCACCTCTCCCACTACGACAGTCTTATAAATTATGGATGCCCTCCGACCTCCCCGAAACTCACAACCACCGACTTTAAGACCAAGTCAAGCACAAATCTCTTTATATCGATTCATATCTATAAAATGGAAGATTTAAACTACCAACACCACCTAACTTTTCCATCGGATTGAGATCTTCTCATGTTTATATAGATAGTGTCGACTAACGAGAAAGAAAATAAATGAAAAGATGGTCCGCTTTTAATGAAAATCAATGGCTCACTTGCAATATTTGGCAACATTATGTTATTATGAATATGAGAGAACTTCAAACCCACCCTACAATCATATATGACTTTTTCCTCGTACTAAAAAATGTAACACATTGACACTCTCTTCACTTGATAGGTCCCAATCAAATCTTTTGTGAGATAATATATTTTCTACTTATCTTGAGAACAAATGAATCAAAGTATTTTTGCTCTCATTATTAATTATCTGCCTTTCCACTTCCATTAGAACCACTTAAATACTAAATAAATACAAAAAGTAAGCAAGGGAAAAACTACCCACCATGAGCAGTTGTTACAAAATACAGTAGCAATCAAGATTAAATAAACAACTATCAAAAGTAAAACCGATCTAGTTTTTGTTTTATCTTTATATGTGTGCTTGTATGATTTCTTCTTATGTTTCATACCCCCTGCCTTATTTAGAGACGTGTGAGCTTATGAGCTTATACAATATAAACTTATATATATAAATAAGCCGATCATTATCAAAATAAGCTTGGGGGATAGAAAATATAAGCTGAAATCAAAGAAGCTCATAAGCCCACATATAAGCTAAAAAAACACCCCCTAATTAAACATAGCTCCTGCGATTGTGTCATCCTCAATCCAAACATGTTCCGTCATCACTCTCGTACGTGAACACAAAAAAATAAAAACTTAACGTAAGGGTGAGAAGAGCATTGTATCTTTTCAAGTTTCAGAAGGGATAATAAAATAAAGCAATAGCTATACACATCATCTCAATTCAAGTTTCACATAAACCCTAACTCCGAAAATCCAAACTTGGACAAGATAATTAAACAACTTTATACGAAGCAAGCAACAAACATGAGCTGTTTGAAGATCTTGAAAAGAAAGCACAAATGGAAACCTTAAAATTATGATGTTAAACCTTTTTGTTTGTTGAAGAACTCAAGCAAAAATGCGCTCGGGTTGTAGAAGTGGGGAGAGACAAGTGAGAAAGAAAAAAGGACCGGAGCGTGAATAATAGTAATAAGTTGACCCGACACTCTTTCATATGGTTAATTTTTTTTTTATAAAGTACTCCGTAATTATAGCCTTAGTGTTTGTTAGGTTGGAGAGCGGGTATGATGATGAATGGCACAAAATCAGCTGTTGTTGATGCTTTGCTCAAACTCAGATTCAAAGGTATTCCTACTAGTACCAGATCTTTCTCTAAATTAAATACCATTTTTCAGGTTTAGAATCGGCTCCTCCTTTAGCTTCCCTAATTTACTCCAAACCTTGTTCTTCAGATGTTGATGATATTTCTGAACATCTAGCTTATAAAAAAAATACTTGAATATGGATGAAGAGATGAGTAGGGATAATAAATTTAAATGGATGCAATTTAAATGGATGCCGAAATAGAAACAGAAACAGAAACATCCTCTGCCTTTTGTTGATGAGTTTACTCACCTTTTAGAGGTTGTTACCCAACATAATCATGATGATTTTTTCAAACAAAACCGTCTTCCTTTTATTACTTCTCTCTTGAATACACTCATCTTTGAAGATAGGATTCATGATCATGAGGCATACATGCTGTTAAACAAGCTCATCAAACAAAAACTTTGTGAACCAAATACACTCATGTACAACACAGTTATTAAAGCCCTTTGCAATTGTTGGGATTTAACATCTAGGTAACCAAGTAGCTATGAGTACGCAACGGATTGGATCTAGTAATAGCATATGATTAACACGTAAACAAGAAGTAAATAGAAAGCGTACCTCTTAGCCAATTGATCAAGAAAACGAATAAAGCGACTAAAGTAAATCGCTTCTACGATTGCTCACACAATCACGTCAACCGAATATGTTAAGCTTGTATAGACTTAACTTCACAAACCAAATACCTTGTATTATACACCGATTACCAAACAACTCTTGAATCTTGTAACCGAAAACAAAGAACCGAATTAGGGTTTGAAAACCCTAATTAACCACCGAATTCCACTTGGACCGAATATAAGCAAACCCGAAACCCTTTTAGGATTTTTCTTCGAACCAAAACAACTACGAACACCTTGTGTTTAATACTTGTAACGTCAAGCTAGGAAGAATCAAGTAAGATCAATTAAACCTTAAAGGTTTAATTGGTTTAGGTTGATGAACAAGGACCGAAAAACAAAAGCACCCTTGTGAGGGTTTTGTTGAAATCGGTGGGGAAAAGAAACCAAAGAAAACCGAATATATTTTTA
>BQNB010025513.1:0-13748 GCA_026074375.1 Tanacetum coccineum | reverse complement strand
ATTGCAGAAACTTGACAGACTTTTATTTGTAATGAGAAGAGAAAATTTAGAAAGCATAGAATGCAACAGACATTGACGGGGATGTCCAAGCCATCTATGCCAAATGGTTGGGGAAGCTCGTACAACTAAAAAATATACTTTATTGATGGACTTTAGTTGAGGAAGAGTAATGGTGTAGAGACCATGTTTACTGGGGCCGGTGAGAAGAGTCGTGTGTGTAGACTCGTCTTTTACAACAAAATAAGAAGTGTAAAATTCAAAAAATACATCATTATCATGACAAAAATTTTGAACAGAAAGGAGATCGTGGGAGATTTTTAGTACATGAAGAATGTTTTTGAGAGAAAACATCTTTTGTGGTGAGTAAACTTTAGATGAACCAATATAAAGAATAGGAAACCCTTACCGTTGCCAACATGAAGTGCATCGTCACCATAATATGCCTCTGAATTGTACATCGCTTCCAAATCAAGTGTCACATGACTATTTGCTCCGGTGTCTGAATGCCAATTTGCAAAAGCATTAGAGGATTGAGCATGGGTATTTGTAAAGTTAGAAGATGGCCGAGTGCGAATAGTAGAAGGGTCACGATTAGGGCATTGTGATGGAATGTTACCAATACCACATCTATTGCAAGTGCCATACACTGTACTTTGGGTAGATGCCCAATCAAATTGACGACCTCAGTTGTTATTACCACGAGAGTTGTTGCGATTGCCACGGTTATTGTTATTGTTACTCCTGTTGTTGTTTGATGGGCGAGCACCATAAAAGGCTTGTGGACCATATGGTGCAATGGGTGTACGAGTTTTTTTCAAGCATATAATCATAATCACTAGGGAGTGCATGAAGCTCGCTAAATGCAGTTGGACTTTGACGGGTAGTGATTGTAGTTTTAAGACCGTTATATTCTTCACGAAGACATGAGACAACAATCATAACGAGATCTTTATCCTTTACAGGTTCACCAATGGTGGCGAGTGCATCAGCATATTCTTGAGCACGATTTAGATAAGCATTATGAGTTTCATCACCGTGCATCTTTATTCTTAGAAGTTGTGTTTTGAGAATGTATTCCCTAGATGTGGAATGAGGTGCATACGCCTTTTTAAGGGACAATCAAAGAGCACGAGAAGTTGTACCTTGAACATGGCGAAAAGTAGCTTTTGAGATTGTAGAGATAATTAGCATACGGACGTGGGCGTCGTTGGAGACCCAAATTGGATAATTAGGGTTTTCCTTTGGAACACTAACACAATCGGTAACGGATAAGGTTTTTGATGGACACGGTATTGAACCATCCACATAATCCATCAAATTGTTTGTGATGAGGAATGGTTCAATCATAGTTTTCCAATAACCATAATTTGTGGGTGAAATGGTAAAAGCGAAGTTACGAGAGTTATGAGCCGTTTTATCGACTATGGTGAAAGCTGAAATTATAGCCATAGTAATATTTCCCCTTTTTTTAGGGTTTCTGACGACGGCGCCCGGCGGCAGCATCGGTGATGGCGGCGGCAGCGGCGGTGAGGTGATCAGGAGTTTACCTGGTGGGGTTGTTGTGATGGCTGAAAAGTAACTGGAATTGTACCGGAAAAAAGGGTTGTTTAGTGTTTTGGCTCTAATACCATATAAAACCTCAAAGGGTATATATTATTGTAAGATATAAGTTCATTTGGATACTAAATTTTGCTAAGATACTAGGGGACTCATCCCCACCTTCCAGCTAATCTCTTCCAACGGATGAAATTATATTTATCGTTTACACTGCATGGGGTATTTTTGTCCAATATATAAACTCTTTTTCTTTTCTATCCCGTCATTTTTCACAAACTAATAGTGTGTGTTTCTCTCTCTATAGTCCATTTTCTTTCTCTCTCTACACCTACGATCTTTTTTCTGTTTTCCCAAACTTTTCTGGCTATCTTTACCGTCGATCTACACCGACGATCATTTTCTGATCGACCATAACAACAATTACATCACATTTCACGATCATTCGATGCATCTGGTATAACTTCTTTTTGTTTTTAATTTGTTAAACTTACGTTTTTCTTTATTTCTTGCATTTTTCACACACCGATAAGCTGTGTTTTTCACATATGAGTTTTTGATTATTAGCTTACTTTGTCAAATTATCAGGTTTAATCGATTTGAATCAATCAGTTGTTGAAGAATAAGTTCTATTAGTTTTGTTCAAGATGAATAAGTATTTGTTGTGATCCAGGATGAAGTAGTAAGTGTATTTGATGAAGATGAATTTTAGTTTAAGAAGAAGATTTTTTGTTTTTCTTTATGTTTGAATTATCATATACAGTATGATTTTTACTTTATGATACTTTGTATTTAAAATTTTCATGTATGATATTTTTGAATTATCATATATGATAGTATTTGATTTGATTTTTTTTATATCAAGTTCAAGTGTTTTTATACTGTTTTTGAATGATCATATATGATAGTAGGGGTGAGCAAATGTACCGAGAACCGAACCGGAACCGAGAATCGAACCGGAACCGAACCGAACCAAATTTTAGAACCGCGGTTCGGTTCTCGGTTCCTCAATATTTCAAATTTCGGTTCTCGGTTCGGTTCGGTTCGGAACCGCGGTTCTCGGTTCCGGAACCGAAGAACCGCCCGATTTCTAAGTTCTTAAGTAATATTGATATGATGCATAACTTTTATATAAAGTACTACTAAAATAAAAGAACAAGCAAATAATAGTAGCTAAAACTATTACCGTGTAAGTAATGGCGCAGCTTGAACAATTGTTGTGAGGAGCCGAAACTAAAGAACTTTAGAACACGTCACTTCTTTGTGATTAAAATGTGTTTGCATAGTCATGTATAAAGAAAGATAAGCCCGTAGCTGGTCAAACGAAGGAAAAAGAAGTTAATTTGTAGTATTTCATATGGGAAACATGAAAAAATTATATACATAATAATAATAATATAATATATAAGAAACATAATTTATAAACAAAGGTATAGAGACAAAAAAATTACGTTACAAAAACAATTTAGACATAGTTTAATTACACATAGACAACTCTTATTAAATTTTGTAGTTTTAGAAATATTAAACAAGGAAATTATAACAACATATAGTCTTTAACCATGAAAAAGAAAACTACCGAAAAATACTTCATTTGATAGATGTATAAAAAAATTCGGTTCCAATCGGGTAAGAACCGAAATACCCGAACCGAACCCGAGAACCGAAGGGAACCGAAACACGCACTTCGGTTCGGTTCTCGGTTCTTAAAATATGTATTTTTCGGTTCTCGGTTCTTTCGGTTCCGGGTCGGTTCTTTGCGGTTCCGGAACCGCGCTCACCCCTATATGATAGTATGAGTATATCATATATGATTTTACATTTGGTTTCTTTTCTAGTTGAATTATCATGTATGATACTTGCAAAAAAGTAGTTTTTGATTTTTTTATTGTAAGTTTTTATCATGTATGATATCATATTATTTTTTGCTTTTACATTTTTTTTATATGTTGAGTATGATATATGATAATTCTTATGATGTATGATATCATATTATATTTTGATTTTACATTTTTGTTTTTTATATATTGAGTATCATATATGATAATTCTTATCATATGATTTTTTTTTGGTAACCATGGTTTCCGACACATTAGCCGAATAATCTACGGGGTTTGAACCCACCACCACACAGACTCAAACCAGGTAAAACCCTCATATTTGATTTTTTTATTGTTTTTTTTTTTTTTGAGTTTTTGAGGCAATCTTTATTGATGTTCTGTTTAATTAGTGAGGTTTTTTACTTATTTTTCTCATTAACAATTTATATGTGTATTGTTATTAGTTTTTTTCCCTGTTTGTGAATTGCCGAGGAACACACAAGTACAATTTCAAACCATTTGGTTTATACGTATTTATTTCCATAACATAGATTTTGAGGTATCAGTAATGCTATTTGTCTACATCTTTGGTTAAACCAATAAAATAAAATGTGGTACTTTCCATCAACCTCTTTGTCATCTTACGCTAGTAGCTTAGGCTAGTTTTCAATTTTTGGGAATCATTTCTGCTTAGATAGGCGGTATGACTCAAGGGTAGTCGGACTAACGGATACCTATTCAACCGATCACATTGCTCTGTTTCGAGCAGGTGACCCACATGTTTTAGAGCAATCATGATTGGCGTTCTCCTGCATAACCGCTGTTACTTCGCAACAAAATGATCCATACTAAAGAAACCCAAGGTGGATCATAGTTTCTTTTCTCAGCTTCGCTTGTTGCAGCTCGATTCTAAGGTTTTTTCTCACTTTGAGTGCTGCCACAAGCAATCTTTTGCTGGTTTGATTTTCAACTGGCTACCTAATCGCTTTTTCTATTCATTTTGATCATCTTCATCTGTGCGTCTCTATAGGTGTTATTTTGATGATTCAGCTCCAGGTTTATCGTCTGTAATACGAGTGTTTGCATCGTTCTTTGTGGTAGTCATCGTAGTCATTATTCTCACGTGATGATGAGGACATTTTTTCATCACCAAATCCATGAAGCTTTCATCTTGATCTTCTCATTCATTCTCTTTGAAACAGGTTGCATTGTATCGTTGTGAAAGCTCACTAATTGTTTCAGAGTCTTTGAAAATTTTGTCTTTCCATCCTTTTAACGTTTTTACATCAAGTGTTGTCTTGCCTCGTTGAATTTATGGAAATTTTTCAATATTACTTTCGGAAAAACTCCTGCCAAAAAAATTTCATGTAAGTTGTTAGTTTTTGATGTACCGGTATTGCTATCATATATGATACTTTAAAGTATCATATATGATAATACACAGTATCATATATGATACTACATAGTATCATACATGATAGTATACAAGTTTACAAATTTTTTGAGTATCATGTATTGATATCCCATAACAACTTCAAAATCTGCTCTAAAGATAAAGATCAAGTACAACACCTAAATTGTTCAGATGAAACTCGAAACATCAACTTACTATATCTCCAAACATCCATTCTTTATCATGTACACATCATTCAAGTGGTTACCATATCAACCTCAAATTAATTACAGATGATTCATATGCATTAATAACCTAACCACTAATTAATCACATACTCATCAAAATAGTCATCAAACACATATAATTATCAATTTCATATAAATAAATCCTGATTCTACAATTAAAACACACCAATCTCCACTTATATATTAAAATAATAAATAATGTTTCAAAACATAAAAATTTATTAAACAAAAATTGAATACAAATGCATAATTTATTCATAACTTGGAAATAAAAGAAAATATATAAGAAGTTTGGAGCATAAATAATACCTTGAATGAGATCTTTTTCGATCGTAAATTTTGTAGGAAACCTTCAATTATAGCCAGATTCATCCATTTGATCGTGATTTAGAGAGCTTTTACAGTTTAATTGATGGAAATTTTTTGCGAAAATAGTTCGAGTTTATCGATTAGATCTAGTAGCTTGTAGGGTATATTTTGATTGGTAGTTTAATGTGTTTTTCTAATGTGTGTTTGGTAGGAGAAATTTAGTGTGAAACAGAGGTAAATGAGAGTTACTAATGTGTCACGGGTGTCGTTAGTTGTGTTGTGTTAATTGACCAAGATGCCCTTTCGTGTTTTTTCTTTTAAAAAATTATTTATAATCTTCACCCTTTCTTATTTTTAGATGGTTGGCGGGATTGTCCCCCTGTATCCAAAGAAATGAGATGGTTCTTAAATAACTTCCTTTTTTGTAATTGTAATTGTGTATTTGTACATCTTTTGATTGTTATGTGTATCTTTTACTTTTTGTCATGTAAGCAACTTTTTTTTTTTTTTTTAACAACTAACGGTTTATGAGATATTTAAATTTTAAAAAATAGGTGAAATAATTAAATGCTTTTAATCACAACCATTAATTTCTTTTTAGAGGGATGATGTGGATGAGTCCCTAGTATCCAACCTTTTTTTGTTATCCAATATAACTCTCCTCTTTTTATTATCCTTCTTTGTCAAATAGGAAAAAACCTTTGCCTACTTACCTTCCTTTCATTAACAGGAACAACAGCATCTCTGAAATACGCCAAGCCAGGGTGCAAAGACACGTGCGGGAACGATGTGGTGATTTCATATCCTTTTTGGAATAGTAGCAAGTTGCTCTATAAACTAAATGGTACACTGACTATTTAACTCTCGAAGCATATCTAGCTGCACTTAATCACCTCCAATTGGTGGGTGTTGACTTGCAAAATCAGACAGTCAATGTCAATATGCCAAAGTTCTCTGATTGCAGTCAGGTGATTAATAGTGTGGATCTGGGTAGGAGCCCCTTCCTGTATTCCAAAACACACAATAAGTTAATATATGAAGGGTATTGTGGTAATGCTGTCATGATGGATGATGACGGTAGTGCTCTCACAGGGTGTTCCACTACTTGTAACAATGACACTACTAATACTACTGTCATCATCGATACAAACAAATGCTTTGGCATCAGTTGTTGCCAAATAAGAATTCCTCGTTATCTAAAGTCGTACAGAATGAATCTCACGGGTTTAGAAAGTCAGCTGGGTAGAGATGGAGGTTGTGGGTCGGCCTTTTTTGTGGATCAGCATTTTATAATGATGAAGGAAAGCTTTTTCTCGCCAATCATTTGGTGCAGAGGCAAAAGCTTTTTATTTCTATTTGCAACAGCACTACTGTGGACCCTTTCTGACCGTGATAAAGACCAATTTACTTGCTGTGATGCATATGGGGGAAGGGGGCGAAAGCCACATAGCCTTAAAGTAGATCTGGGTAATGGTCGTTCACTGGATACTTGGAGATGTGTATATGATAAAGCAGGAAACCCTTATGTGGTTGATGGATGCCCTGGTATGTATTTCTCTAAAAAAGTATTTGTTGGCTTGCTATCATTTATATTGCTTGTTTTCCAAGGTTCTGTTTTTTTATTTATTTGTTTTCTAATACTAAATGCAAGAGTAGTGAGGGTGGTTCCAGAATATGATGAGCCACCTGGTTCAGAAGTGTACAATGGTGCAGCAATAAGGGGGGGTATGTGATTATGCATACCAATATTAGACGTTGATGGCTTAGTTTACCAAACAAACTTCATTTGTTATGGTGAAAGCAAAATATCAATGGGTGTTATTCTAGGTAATGCCTTTTTTTTATGCTTATAAATTATATTACACGTACCCTGCTACTCCATATTATATTCTACCTAGAGTTCTTTCTATTTGTAGAATGAATCCTGTTATAAAATTATGATCACAGAAATCTGAGAGTAGTGTAAACACTTTCAGATTGAAGTATTTCGATGGTTCTATCGAAATCTCAAATCGGATAAAACTCAGATTAAGAATCGAAAATATGTTTTGTTGTTATGAAAAAAACGAGAGATAGATTGATAATATATGTGACCAACAAAACTGAATATCGGTTGTAACTGCCATAGCAGTTATTTAACTACCGAATTAGTTAAATTAAAGGGCAAAAATCAAGTCCATAATTCCGGGAATTTTATTTTTCCAAGCTGACTCGACCCCAGCCAGGGGCTCTGCCCCTTGGACCCTGCCAGGGGCTCTGCCCCTTGGACCCTGCTACCAAGGGCGCTGCCCCGGACCCCCGTGATTCGGGGCTTCGCCCCCGAATGATAATCATAATAACGTCATACAAGTGTGCACTCCGCACAACCCCGACTTGTTGAACATTTATCACGATTATACATTGGTCAACTAAGTCAATCCATTACACTTAAATCATATTGGTGATGCAAAATCACCAACAAATCCTACTGTAACCATACCTAGCTTAAGGAGTTTCCAAAAAGGCCGATAACATTTTTTTAAGGAGAAATTACAAGGAAGTTGAACTAGCTTTATAAGGGTTACAAGACCAAATAAACCAATTACGGAAAAGTTCTTAAATCTATCCAGATTCAATTATTGGATAACTCATAACTGCATGTTTCGTTTCATTGAAGATGAGTTTATATCTTTGGGACAAGTTCTGCCTTCATAAATAAATAATGAAGTAAAAAAGACAGGATATATAGTGTGATTTAACAATTGTAGCTTAAGCAAGTATACAGATTTTTTCGGACTTTGTCATCAAGCAGCTTCCATTATCAGAAAAACTACACATGAAAACCTTCACACAATAACTAATCTGGGATTCCAGATACTTTGGACATGAATTGTTGACTTTTGAATCAAGTTATGGCTACTTACTTTTCGTTGTGTATTGGCCTTGGTTCAGGGGTTGGCATAAGCATGGGCGTAGTTTTTCTTGTGGCCATCGCCTCTTTACTGTACAAGGTGATCAAGAAAACAAAAGAAAGGAGACGAAGAAAGAGGTTTTTCAAACGCAATGGTGGCTTACTTCTAAAACAACAACAAGAAGCCGACCCGTCTTTGGTTGATCAAACCATACTTTTCACATCACGTCAATTGGAGAAGGCCACTGACAACTTCAACGAGAACAGAGTCCTTGGTCGAGGAGGCCAAGGTACAGTCTACAAAGGTATGTTGGTTGATGGAAGGATTGTGGCAGTTAAAAAATCAAAAATTGTTGATGAAAGCCAATTAGAGCAGTTCATTAATGAGGTGGTGATTCTTTCACAAGTCAATCATAGGAACGTGGTCAAACTATTGGGATGTTGCTTAGAGACCGATGTTCCTCTACTAGTTTCCGAGTTCATCCCAAATGGAACATTGTATGATCGCATTCACTGTGAGACTGATGAGGACCCAATGTCTTTGAACATGAGACTGCAAATTGCTACAGAGGTTGCAGGAGCAATTGCTTACTTACATTCAGCCACATCCATTCCAGTATACCATAGGGACATCAAGACCGCTAATATACTTTTAGATGATAAATACGGGGCAAAAGTTTCCGACTTTGGAACTTCAAGGTTCGTATCAATAGATCAAACTCACTTAACTACCTTAGTCATAGGTACATTTGGCTACCTAGACCCCGAGTATTTTCAATCTAGCCAATTCACTGAAAAAAGTGACGTTTATAGTTTTGGAGTTGTTTTGGTTGAGCTTATAACAGGAGAAAGGCCAATCTCCTTAACTAGATTTGGTGAAAATAGAAGTCTGGCTGCGCACTTTATGTTGGCTGTGGAAGAAGGACGGGTTATGTCTATAATTGATACAATGGTTATTAAAGAAGGCACTAGAGATGAGCTACTGGCAGTAGCTAACCTCGCAATGCGATGTCTGAATTCCAATGGAAAGAATAGGCCAACAATGAAAGAAGTAGCTGTAGATTTAGAAACCATAAGAACATCTCGTATCCCATCTGCGGTTCAGATTAATTCCGGGTCAGTGACGTATGGGCATGAATTGTCTATGTCATCGTACGGTGAATCAACATCAACATTCTTGAGTTACGATGAGAACATTACTCACTGATGCAGAAGGTCGGTCATTCTAGCCTTTGATTTAATAAGTTGTCCCACAATTGTTACATGGCATGTAATATTAGTTGTAAGTAAATCATAACTTTATAAATTTGCATTCGTAAGGGGGCATAGGCCTTTTGTAAAATCTTATTATTGTAGACTTATAATTATCTCTTTGCGTGGAGGGCACGTTGTATGAACTTAGGCAGTAAACTTTTATCTGTTTGCAATTATGTATATTTTTATTTTGCTTTTCAAGTGAAACATACATTTATTGAATTTTTAACTAAAAAAAAGTATTCGTATGATTTATAACATTCTGTGGGAAATCTGGCTAAGGATGACTTATGTTATTTGATAACAACTTATATATTCCTGTTTTCCTATCAACTTATTTATCTGCAGTTATGATCATAAAGGACATGCTCAATTCATTTAGGGAGCATCCATTTCATGTTGTTGTGTGAATGGGTGGATTGGTTAATGGGTCAAAAGGGTAAGTTCAATCTAAGCCTGAACGGGTCGGGTCCCAAAATACTTTTTGTCCAAATTTAGTTTTCTTCATCAATCGTAATAATAAAATGATTGGGAGGTATTAATATACATAAACTTTGTGCCGAAGAAACAAAATGTCAATCTTGTATGTTTTCTTAATACACTCTCATGGTTGTTGCAGTTTTCATTCGAGGAAGAAGCATGATCTTCAAAGGACTGTCTTGTAGCTAAAAATATCTATGTTTTGTGTAACATTTTCAGATTCTTATCTTTGTGAAGTAAATACTTCTTTTGTTTAATTACTGCCCTCTAGTTAATTGTTTGACTGATAACCACATATAAAATACAAAAATAATTAAATTCGAAATATGAACATTTAATAACTTGTTAAAAAAATTCCTATTTTTAACTGTTTTACTCCACTATGAAAAAAATACAAGAAGGAGGTACCCATGGCTGGTGGCCTCAAGCCATGGTAGCAGCCCAAATTTTTTTGCCGCCATCCGCACCGTGCTTCGGTTGGTAAGTTTTGGGCTTCCTTTTTTTTTTTTTTGTTCTTTTTGTGTATTTAGTGGGGTATGTGTGGATCTATGACACCATTTTTTTTGCTATGGCTTGAAGCCAAAGAGGGAGCCACCCAAATGTGGTGCCATAGCTTTTTTGGTGCCATAACACTTTTGCTGACGTGGCGATACTTTTTGTGCCATGGCTTGAAGCCATGACTGAGGGTACCCAATGCTCTAAACATAGAGGTAGTCAACAATGTCAGCTGATTAATCATTATTGATATATTTTTTAATAACTGATGCTACTTCATCCAGCACCATATAATTCCAAACCATCGTAATCTTATAGTAGAAAATATCCAGATTTTTTTCCCTATTTTGGAAGGTGGACAGAATTATCATGCATGGCATAGACTCTTGGGTCTTTGGGGAATTTTGCTCTACATACATAAACACAGTAGGTTCCTTCTATTTATCATACCCACTGTTTTATCTAAACATGAATAGTTCCTTCTTTTTTCTGGTATTAATCATATCATCATTGTCCACAAAAAATGAGGCTATTACAAGCTTACCATATTTTACTTGTTATCTTCCTTTCATTAACAACAACATCCGTAGCAGTTTCACACTACGCCAAGCAAGGGTGCAATGATATGTGTGGTAAAGTGAGTATTCCATACCCTTTTGGAATCGGAGCAAAATGTTCTGTCAACAAATGGTACATTGTTGATTGCAACTCCTCTACCCCATATCTATCAGCAGTGGACCACCTTGAAGTCTTGGCCATTGGCTTACAAAATCAAGTAGTCACTGTCAATATTATCTTGCAAAATTACTCTGATTGTAGTGAGTCGACCAAGAGTGTTGATCTTGGTAAGAGTCCCTTTCTTTTTTCCAGATCACAGAACACGTTTGGTGTTAGGGGTTGTGGTTATACTTTCGGGATGAATGAGCATGGTAATGTGCTCATCGGGTGTTCCAGCACTTGTAGTAATGACACTACTACTGATACCACTGTTATCATCTACAGAAAAAATAAATGTATTGGCATTGGTTGTTGAGAAACAACACTTCCTTATTATCTACAGTCGTACACCTTGAATCTCACGGGTTTACAAACGCATGGAGTTTGTGGTGGATCTGTTCACCTGGTGGATAAGATGACATACTTTCAAGGAAGCCACTTATCTCGCCAATCTTCTGAGGGCAGCTCTAATCCTATTCAGTATCATTATTGTGGAACTTGTCAGAGGATGACCACCATCAAGTAAGTTGTTATGCTTCGTGGTCTAGACTCCAAGTGAATCTGGGTAATGGTAATGCTCTAAATTCTTGGAAATGTTTCTCCTCCCCATCCTCACCAAACGATGGAAACCCTTATTTAAAAGATGGATGCGATGGCACGCAGTTCCCTTTTGTTTATTTTTATTACAGTTTCATTTTTTCCTGCATTATCGTGTGTGTTTGTTTCTTAACATTTAACTTTCTCTTATGACATTCATTTAGTTACTGAAAGGTGTGCAAGGTGCAAGCATAATGGAGGTGCATGTGACTACGACCCAATACATGATGTTAATGGCGCATTTAACAAATGGAACTTCACTTGTTATCATCGTGATTTCTTGGGAACAAGCTCATACTTGGATGTTACTCTAGGTAATTTCAACTCTTGGTGCTTAGAGAATCCGTTAGTGTGGTCCATACAACTTTATGAAATTTATAGCCATATAAGCATGTTATCTTTTTATACAACTTCGCCCTCTAATCATAATAGCCGATACAACTCTATATAGTCATATCTTCGATACTACCACTCTATGACCCTGAAGTGGCTCAATAGATTACATCATGGGTAGTGAAGTGAGTGGTATAGATAAAATATTAAGATGCATCGTCAAATATATGAAAAGATCTCACCCATTCAACTCTCATCACCCATGTTCTTATCATAGACTAGATAAAAAATAGTGAAGTTTTTTAACTTCTAGCTATTATAATTCTGAAATCAGAAACCAAAAAAAGAAAAAAACAAAGACAAAAAATATGTAGGATAGTGAAACTTAGAACTCATTTTTTATTGAAGTATAAAGAACTTTTGGTCGGCTTAAGTAAGTTCCATGATGACTATAAAGAAAGTTAGAAGAAAGTGAAACCCCATTCATATGGGTTAATTACACAAGAATCTGCCATGATAATTCTTTGAATTGTGTTTAGAATTCTGTTTCATATATCTCTATATAGTATATCGACCCTAAATTTACCGGCCTTCATTAAATGTTAAAAGTAATAGTAATTTAAAGAAACACTCAAATCACCAACGAAATAGAAATGTTAACTGTAAAATTATCTGTATAAAATTCCAAATCCTTTGAACATGCATCGTCAATTTCTCCTAAATGTTTAATTCACTTTTTGTTCTGTAATGGCCTGCACTCAGGTGTTAGCATAAGCATGGGTGTCCTTTTTCTTGTGACCATTACTTACATATTGTACAAAGTCATCAAGAGAGCAAAAGAAAGGAGACGTAGGAAGAAGTTTTTCAAACTTAATGGTGGTTTACTTCTAAAACAACAAGAAGCCAACCAATCTTTAGTTGATAAGACCATACTTTTCACATCACGTGAATTGGAGAAGGCCACTGACAACTTCGATGAGAACAGAGTTCTTGGTCGAGGAGGCCAAGGTACAGTCTACAAAGGTATGTTAGTTGATGGAAGGATTGTGGCAGTTAAAAAATCAAAAATTGTTGATGAAAGCCAATTAGAGCAGTTCACCAATGAGGTGCCGATTCTTTCACAAGTCAATCAAAGGAATGTAGTCAAAGTATTGCGATGTTGTTTAGAGACCGATGTTCCTCTATTAGTTTCAGAGTTCATCCCAAATGGAACATTGTACAATCGCATTCACAACGAGACTGATGAGGACCCAATGTCTTTGAACATGAGACAGAAAGTCGCTACAGAAGTTGCAGGAGCACTTGCTTATTTACATTCAGCAACCTCCATTCCAATATACCATAGGGACATTAAGACCACTATAATACTTTTAGATGATAAATACAGGGCCAAAGTTTCTGACTTTGGAACCTCAAGGTTCGTTTCAATAGATCAGACTCACTTAACTACCTTAGTCATAGGTACATTTGGCTACCTAGACCCCGAGTATTTTCAATCTAGCCAATTCACTGAAAAAAGTGACGTTTATAGTTTTGGAGTTGTTTTGGTTGAGCTTATAACAGGAGAAAGGCCAATCTCCTTAACTAGATTTGGTGAAAATAGAAGTCTGGCTGCGCACTTTATGTTGGCTGTGGAAGAAGGACGGGTTATGTCTATA
>BQNB010025512.1:48546-59560 GCA_026074375.1 Tanacetum coccineum | reverse complement strand
CAATGATATTTACGTGGACTCTAGTAAGATAGAAGCAATGAAGAATTAAAAAGTACCTAAGACGCCATCCGAGATATGATCATTCTAAGGATTGGCAGGTTACTATCGACGTTTCATCGTGAATTCTTCTAAGGTTTCTAAACCCCTTGCTTCACTGACGCAGAAGATTCATAAGTATGAGTGGGCCAAGGAACAAGAGGAAGCTTTTCAGACATTGAAGGATAATTTATGTGAAGCACCAATATTGTCATTGCCTAATGGATCCAAAGAGTTTGTTGTTTACTGTGATGTGACGAATCAAGGATTATGTTGTGTACTCATGCAAAAAGGCAAGGTAATCACCTTTCAATCACGACAATTGAAGATCCATGAGAAGGGTTTTACAACACACAACCTAGTATAAGGAGTAGTAGTGTTTGCAGTTAAGACTTGGAGGCATTACTTGTACGGAATGAAGAGTGTCATTTATATGGATCGTAAGAGTCCTCAACACATATTCGATCAGAAGGAGTTAAATATGCGGTAACGAAATGGATTGAATTGTTTAGGGTTTTTGACAGTGAGATTTGTCACCATCCGAGAAGGGCTAATGTAGTGGCTGATATGTTAGGTAGAAAGGAGAGAGTGAAACCAAGACGAGTACGCGCAATGTCCATGACTATTAGTCAAGTGTTAAGGACAAGATATTGGCTGCTCCAGGTGAGGTGTCCAAGGTAGAGAACGTAACAGAAGAAATGCTGCGTGGCATGGACCAACTAATAAAAAGGAAGGAAGATGGAGGTATGAAGTTATATGAGTTCCATTAATAGATGATGTAAGGACATTAATTATGGACAAGGCTCATACATTGAGGTATTTGGTACCTTGCCAAACGAAAAAACCTTGTCATAAAGTGACTATAAATTTCTGCTGGAAACTGAAAAATTAGAAATTAATGGTTAAGGTTATATAGGGTATGAAAATGATATAGGAGATGTATATAAAGGATTATAAACTTAGTATGAGGTTTAGAAGTCCATCATATAGTTTTTACATTGGTTGGGGCATTTAGCCTAACCGAGTGTAACTTGTGTTTTTGTTGTGTTTAGATTGTGTGCCAGATTTTGTCAAGTAGCTGAGCATCAGGTGAGTTTCATAGTCCCATTTTACTATGCCTTCTTGGGATGGAAATGATGCAAAGTATGTTTTGAAATTTTTTAATTGCTGTGATTATGTGGTTTAAATGACGCATGGACTTTTATGAAGTTATTATATCTTATGTGCTAAATGGTATGGTTGGGATCGGGGGTAACGTTCCTACCCAATGTTATGGTTTGGATCGGAGGTAACATTCCTACCCAATGGTATGGACTTTGGCTTCGAGTGATGATTCTACCCATAGCTTTGCGATTTGGATCGCGAGACACGTTCCGTCCTAGATTTGGTTGTTTTGGATGAATACATGTTAGCCTGTATAATAGTTAGCTTAACTGTCTTGCCATGTTTTGTTTTTATAATCACAATAATTTATTAAAGTTTGAATTGTGTGTCGTAAACCTATGACTCTCACCAACCGTTGTGTTGACGTTTTTAAGCATCATTTTCACGTGAGCATGTTTAGGGTTTTGAAGCTAAAAGTGGCTAGAGAGACCTTAAGATTGCATATGGAGTCTATCTTCTGGTTTTTGTTTTGTACTTGTTTATTGGATTCTTCCTGAATGCTGTTTGATTTCTTAGGCTTGTGAGGCATGTTAAGTCTATGTATTAATGAGTTCCTTTTTCATAAATGCAAGATTTCTTTGTTTTCGGTATTGTCATGACACATCGTGTCTTTTATATTTAATTATGCATATAGTGATTCTCTATTGTTGACACCATTGTTGTAACACCCCCAAAAATGGATCGCAGCGGAAATATGTCAGGGGGCGTTACTTCATAATACAATAGCACAAGATACAAGAGAACGACCTCTAAATGTGTCGTTTGTAAAACAATCTCGTTGATTTTCTGAAATCAAAATAATAGTTGTCCCATAATTGCATCACCATGAAAAACTTGAATGTAAAGACTCCAATGCACATCAAATAATCCAAGCATCTAATTCACCTGAGAAAAACATGCTTAAAAGTGTCAACATTAAAGTTGGTGAGTTCATAGATTTGTTTAAATATGAATGTAAGTTTCAACAAATATATTTATCCACTGTGTCATCACAGTACCATGAAAAATGTTTATAAAATATGCACGACCCATTTTATGTTACCAAAAGTACCAATCTTATCCCAAAGATTTTTATAAATAATGCATGACAAATTTAACGTCACCAAAATGTTCCAAGTATGTATGTGTCGGGGGGCCCTGTAGTCCCCAACATGATCCGACATGTTATAACGTTCGTTCCCAGTGATAGCTAGTCACCCGAACGGGGGTTGTCAATCCCGAATAGATCTATTTTATATCATTCGCGTGGACATCACGCTATAATGTTCGTTACCTGCGATAGCTTAATCACCCGAACAGGGATCCACACCCGAATAGATCTATTTCATAACATTCGCGCTCACCCTCCAAGTGATTTACAGTTCATGACACTGTGACGTAGACTTGTTGTATGTACCCGATTCGGGCAGTGATACAAATAATGTGTTCCCATCATGGGTGTTCCATCTGCAACACCCGGGCATGTAATGCTTGTTGGCCCCGCAGGCGCCAAACAAATCGTAATCCGAAAATCATTTCAAATGTAAAGTATGCATTTGTGACCAAAAATAAGCCAAATAATGTATCCCATAGCGAACTATGCATATAAGTATGTAAACCGATTTGAAATCAATCATGTAAATGTGTTTGTAATGAATTGCAAAAATCAAGTATGTAAACCAAGTATGTAGAATAGTATGTAAAAGATATTGTAAACGAATATGTAAACAAGTTGTATTGAGCATGTATTCTCCCCCGAGATTTGTAAAGTAAATGTAAAACAAGTGAAAGAGGGGCTATAAACTCACATCGATGATGAAGAACGATTGGCGGGAATGTACACATTGAGTACAAGACGAAACGGAAACTGAAACGGCTCGACCAAGAAGTTGCAGCTTATCCTAACAGCTAAGTCTCACTAGCGTAGGGTAATGCGTTTGGGTTTCCCGATGAATTGTTGTGTCAACGCGACACGTTGATAAAAGATTTAGATTTAAAGTTGTAATAGTTTGGTGGTTGGTTAAATAAATAGTTTAAAAAAATAAACGCAACGTATGTAATATATTCTGTATATATTACATACGAACAATAACCATTACATAATTCATACCGTGAATTGTATAACAATATAGACAAATCCAAAGATTATGTGATCGTATATTATTGCGTTGCTAAGCTCACAGAGTCTTAGTATAAAATGTGTGAGTAAATAATTAAACCCAATTATTTCGACTACAATTTAATTAGTCTCTTATAAAACTTTTACAATAGTTATGGTGTTAATTTATGGTTGACAATTATAAAATATATAAAATAATATTTTATAAGTTTATATTTTGTTTCCCCGACAGGTCGTGTCTAAAATTGTTGTCTCATTTGTAAAAGTATAGTTTTTGTTCGTTGCCCAGGTTATTGTATAATACAATTTAATATATCTTAAAACACATCTTAGTCCCTTTTATCGGTCCTCTAATATAATAGAGTTTTAGTGAATCGTAAATATAGGAAATTATATAAATTTTCGTCATGACTTTCCCGTTTATAATCGCTTTCCATTTTCGCAAAACCCAACGTTTTCCCTAAATCAATATATGTTGCAATTATTCATGTTTCAATATTTCAAACGCCCACGTGTTTTAGATATAATATGTACATATTTTATTATGTCTAAACTTAAACAAATAAATAATATCATATTTATTTAACCAAATTTTAAACCACCAATTAATCCGGTTTTGTATTTATAAAATCTTACGATATATTTTATTGTTGATTTATTTAAAACAAACGCACCCTTGTTGTTGTTAATACCAACCCAACGGACCCTTTTCGGGGTTTAGCCACAAAACAAACACCCCTTTCGGCTGCCACGCAGCCAACCAAACGCCCCTTCATTTTACTTTCACAGCCAAACGCACCCTTTGTGCTTAACATCAAACCAAACACACCCTTGGACCCCAAACAGCCCTCTTGGCTGCTAAACCCACCAACAAACGTCCTTGTGGGCTGTTTTATTAAAACCGAACACACCCTATCTCGGTGCAATACCAGACCGAGCGCACCCTTGGTGCGGATTCGAGAACCAACCGGCCCTATGGCTGTTCCAACAGCCAAACGTCCCTTTTTGCGGCTGTGACGGGAACCCAACGCCCCCCCTTGGGCTGTCCCGAAACCAAACGCACCCTCGAGTGGTGCGAACACCACACCATTCGTACCCGCACCACTAGGTGCTGACCAAGAAATCAAACGCACCCTAATTGTATAACGAGTAACCAAACGCAGCCTCTTGCTGCTAAACCCGAAACAAAACGCACCCCTCGTTTGCTGTCAACCCGGCTGTTATGACAGCCAACCCAACACCCCTTTCGGCTAACCCACAACCCGACAACCCCTTTTTTTTCCCTTGGTTATCCAGGCTGTGAACGGCAGCTTTACATAGCAAACAAACACCCCTCAGTGGCCGTTATACACAGCCAAACGCTCCCACTGTTGATTGAGACAACACCAAACGCACCCTAGTTGCGACTAACAGAAACTACACGCACCCTACCCGCTCGAAACCCATATCCAAACGCACCCTATCGTGCTTACTCCGAACAACAAACAAAAAGATAAAAGAAAAGAACAAATCCACCCTAAGCAGATAAACCACCAAAATAACATCCTTTGTGGTTGTTACTGCCGCTCACTCGCATAAAAAAAACGAACACATCTTTGTTTTTAAATAAATCAACCGCACCCCTTGGCTTATAACCACACACACCCTTGTAATGGCACAGGGATGGTGATGGTGTGTAGCGGCTGTGGTGTCGATAGAAATGACGAGGTGAAGGTGATGGTTCGTGGGGATGGTGATGATTATATTGGAGATGATGTTGGGTAGATGTAGTGGTGGTGCGTGGCTGGATGGGGTGGCCGGAAAAATCGGCCGGAAGATGGAGGGAGGCGCCGGTTTATATAAGGGAGAGGGAGAGGGTTATAACTGTGTGTACAAAATGAAAAATGAGATGAAAACCTAATTAGGTTTACATATATATAGTTGGAAACTATGTATAAAAAATGTCAAACATAACATAGTCTAGGGGGTTTTTAGGTAAATATTATCATAGGGACCAAAACGTAATTTTTGTTAATTAATGGTTCGGGTCTCGTTTGAGTGACTTAACGGACGATTCAAATCTCAAAACTTTCGCCATTGTTTTTCCGAATCATTTTTCTGATAAAAATGAGTATTTACTTGATAATATTTCATAAATATTTTTATAACCTTTAAAATAAATATCTGTTATTTATTTTGTGACTCAGTTAAAATAAAAAGAAATTTTAACTCGGATATTCGCGTTATCAACAACGCTTAAATAAGTAAAATATTAAATAGTTTTATTTAATATTTTTATTAAATAAATAGTGATAATTAAAAATAATTAAATTTAATTATTTTTGTGTGTCGGTACCCGTTGTGTGCAGTTTTTAAAACTTTGCGGGGCTGTTTTTAGCCCTTTTCGGCTCGTTTCCAGGTCTCGGGCAAAACTGAAAAGTTGCCAGGAATGTCGTTTTACATTAAATTGCTTTAGAGTCCGAGTTGTGAAAACGTGCTTTAGGTGGTCGTTCTTATAAGTCAAGCCAGACACTAAAAGTCAACGATTGAAATAGTCATTCAAAAATTCCAAAATTCTCGGATGTTACAATTGTGTTGTGATGATATCTATGAAGTTACTCCTCGTGTTTCCGCCTTGGCGGGGTGTGACATTATCCGTGCGATGCGGCAACGGGTACCCTATGATTAACCAGAAAAAAACAAAAGAAATTAATCCTGATGAGGCCGATTCATTCATTTTTAATGGTTTTGGCCGATTTTCTTTGGTTTGTTTTTGGACGGATTTTGTTTTCTAGACAAAACGATGGCCAAGTCTTGGTTGAACCTGATGGTCCGGTTCGGTTTTCAAAACAATATGTATTAGCAAATAAATTATATGAAGCTTTGTGTGTTTTATTAGTTTTTACAATGTGTTTATGTACTTTTTATTTTATGGGTGTTTGAAAAATAACAATAATTAATGTGTTTATTTGATTAACGGGTGTTTTAAGAATACTATTAAAGCGAAGTCCTAAGCCAGGGCCTTTTTATCAAAGTAACCTGTCAAAAAATCGTTTATATAAAATTTACCTTTTCAAGTTTTTATGTGAACTCTTATGATTATTTTCTCAAAATCAGTATAGTATAATAATTCATTTTCAATTGGTAATTTGTTTTTCAATTGATAATTGAGCTAATAAATCTAATCTTTTGGTGACAATTTAGATTGTTGATAACTTTTATTTCGCTTTAGCTTTGAAATACTTTTTTCTCATGTACTGAAATGATTAACATTAATCTATACGCCATGTAAGTATTACGGAAAGAGTTTATATATAGTTTGATTACGTATATCAATCGATATATCAATTTTTCACACGCATAACTTCTCTAAAAACTCTTAGTTTCAAAAATAGATCTATATTGTTAAAACCCAAACAATTGTTATAATATAACTTAAAGACCTTTTAAGGTTCATACAATAACATTTTTAGCTTGTTATTATCTAGGGATTTTAAAATTTCAATACTAAATAGTAGTAAACTAAAGACACCTTATACAAAATCTAAACTAATCAAACTTACTTTCTAGTGATGAAATAGCTTTCTTCAATATATAAGAAATACTCGGTTTTAAAAGTCTCTTTCACTTAATTTTATAGTTTCATTTTCTATTTCTACAAACATCTCGCTTTCCTTTTAATTTTCATTCCACATTTGTTTTTCTTTATCGAAAACTAAAGCATCCTTAAAAGAAACTTTTGATTGAAGAATGATACATCATTACATGAGAGAAAGCTATATAGAGTGAAAGTATGTTTGAGGGTGTGAAAAAAATAAACGTCGATTCATTTATATGTAAATGGTTAAATGATAATTATCACACGAATTAATTTTACCTTTAATATGGGCCTTTTATATACTTAATATATTCGGGCTTAAACTTCTACAACTCGTAGGCTAAAAAAATGAAAAACAGAAAGAAAAAAAAGACCCAAAACTTTGATTATTTCACATTTATGGCTAATCGGGGTCTTAAATAATCGGATCTCTAAAGATGGCGACAAAAAAACATGTGAAAAACTTTATATATATACAAAGTCTTCAAAGTTTTGGGGCCTTAAAAAATTGGGGGCCTAAAGCTCCAGTGTTACTTGCTTTACCCTTGAGTCATCACTTTTTACACGAAATATGACACTTTTAAACTATACACATATTTTTTGATAAGTTAAGTAACATAAATGTTGCGTTTTTAGAAGTTAAGTGACGTTTACGTATATTTTTTACGTTTAGTAACCTCAAAGTCATGTTTCATATCTTTAATAACCTAAGTGATCAAAATGAAACAATAATAACTTAGGCGAACTTTCGTATAAACTTTAGTACAACTTCTTTGTATAATAATCATTTCTTCAACTCATGTCTAATTCTCCATTAAAAAACATTATCTCTAGCATTGAGGAGTTTTGCTTATATATGGGAAGTCATGTGATGTTGAAGAGAAGCTTTCTGAGGGTCTCGCGATCCCACGCTCCTGAAACGATCCTACATGAATTACAATCCTGGTTGGTTTTTGTGTGTAAGATCGTACGATCCAATGATCAGGATCGCGATCCTAATAACCATGGTTTAAGGTATGTTTCGATGTTGTTTATTTTTGCTAAAAGACCCTTCCGTGCTTTTCAATTTTTTTTCTTCACACATATATATTTTCATTATTTTTCTTAAAAGCGTTTTTTCTTCAATGTTGACATTGAGTTGACTTTTCAATTTGTCAATCGAGTTCTTATACTATATAAAAAATAAAGAAAAATTTAAAAGTTTTATAAAAAGTGTAGATTAATGGTAATGATAGATATATTAGAAGTATAAAAAAACTACTCCTTTCGTCCCAAATTAATAGTCCATGTTTTATTTTTGGGATGTCTCACTTTAATTGTCCACTACTAAAAATAAATAAAGAAGTATGATCAAGTTTACCATATTACCTTTGTTTCAAATTATTATTATAAATGTTAAAAAAGATTTTTAATTAATTAGTTAAAGGTAAAATTGTCATTCTGCTAAAAAGTAAGAAAAAAACAGTAATAAATGTATTTTTCTTAAACTGTGTGTTTTTTGTCTAGTGACAATAATTTTGAGACGGGGAGAATATGTGTAGTAAGAACCTAGAAAAAAGAACTTGAGCATAAAATTATGCATGTATAAAGAATCAAATAGGGAGTTAATTGTACCATATTATGGGTATAAAACCTTTAGTTACTCTTAAATTAATTTTAATAAAATTATTATTATACGTAAATTAAAACGGTAACCTAAAAATGAGGCAGAGACCCGTTAGTAGCCAGTTCAATCTAAGCCGTTAGATCTTGACCTTCATTTCACTATAAATAATACCCAACAGGGCCGGCCCTAGCTATGGGCGGCGCGGGCGACGGCCCAGGGCATCATATAAACTGGGGGCATCAAAATTTTAGTGTTGTGTATCGTTTTTTTGATAATATGATGCTTGATAGAATATGTAAAAAGAAAAAAAGATTAATGGAGAAGTAAGTAATAGTGTAAAAGAAGACAACTCGCCGAAGATAGAACAATGTCGTCGGAAAGATAGAGAGGAAGTAAGAGAAGAGATGTAAAATAGAAGATGAAGACTTTTTTATATTCTTTTTGGTTACTATATTAGATCACGTGATCAATGAACGAGTGGTTGTGGTAGAAACAACTAAGAAGGTATAGGAGTGTAGGAATAATATGAAATAATGTGAACTAATTTTTAAGTTTTTATTTGATTGTTTACTTTTTCTAACTTTGCTTTTTTTAAAATACAATTTCATATTTATGAGTTAAGTTTTTAGTTTTTTTCTCTCATAAATAAGATTTTGCAAGGTTGATAGTTAACTAATGTAACGCTAATTGAAAGATAAAATGATATGATATTTTATGTGATTTGTTTTTCTTTTATACAATGTTTAAGAGGGCTCGTTACAATGTGTTATAGCCATGGTTTTAAAAGGCCAGTCATGGCGCCGCTAAGGCCTCGCAAAGACGCGAGACATGACATTCACGCTACGTAATAGGAGTACGCTTAAGGCGTGACGTGACATGAGAAGTGAAAAGATGTGATAAAGTGCGATAAAACATGATGCGTGGAGGCTTTTTTGAATTCAATTTCGATAAAAATCGTTTTCTTTTATAGAATTGAAAAAGATTACATACAAAGATAGTTTCCTGACTTTATTCCTTATGTATGACACTTTTTGTAAACTCAATATATTTGAATATGATATAAATATATAAATCTATAAATATTTTCATACTTTGTGCCGTTTTAAGTCACGCCTTAAAAAACGCCATGACTCCTAAGGCGTGAGGCTTGACTATGCCGTCACGCCACGCCTCACGCTATTTATAACCTTGGTTATAGCCCCTCGCGCCAACCTATAACGCCGACGAATAATGCGAAGCCCACATCGGACATGGCGCCATGGGACATCACATCGTCACGACCAACCCACGTTATATTTTTCTAAAAAAATAATCATATTTGTTAGGTTAAATGTGTGCCAGTGAGTGTCTATGGAAGGAAGGTGTTTTCTAGCCAAGTTATATGTTCTGAGTTATTAGTGAAAATTGATGAGGTGATATCACTATTTGCTATAACACGAGCCATATAGCTCTGGGACACTTGTTGTTCTAACTATATTAGTCACATAAATACATTATATATAACATAGTATATCAAACTGTAAATAAATACAACAAATTGTTAAATGTCAATAACTCGGTGTATACGACATCTAACAGGGTTACAGGGGCGAGCCAAAACTTAAAAAAATAGTATGTTTGCGACAATTAATAAGGGCATCGTTTGATCGTTCGCCCAGGGCATCAAAAAACTCAGGACCGGCTCCGCTCATGCTAGTACTCTCATATAATAAAATTGAATTTCATTGTCACCAAACCCACTACCTTCACTTCAACGTCATATTATTATTCAACACACTACAAAACTCACTACCAAACAAGTGTTATAGTCACCACCAAACTAAAAATATAAAAATACCACTTCTGATACAAACGTACCACACTACAAAAGGGAAACAGTTTGGTGGTGCATACCACCAAACCGCTGCAAAAAATACCCTTGGCACGGCGTTGGGAGTCACTGCAATGAAGATCCGACGTGAAGGTTGAAGTCGGTGGTAGACCACCCACCATACCGACGACTCTAAGATTTGACCGACTATCATTTCTGGACAACCTACGCCACGTGATTGACCTTTCAATGAAGCTTTTATCGCAACAATTGGCAACGTACTTCTTTCTTTTTACTTTGCTATGATGTTTTCACTTAATTTCCATTTCTCATGCGACCATCTTTTAGATGAAATGGGCTTTAGGAAGGTTGTTGGATTTTCCAACGTTAACTATTCCTCGAATGTCATTATCAAAAGATAAATTACACCGTTGGTTCATGTGGGTTTGCCTAGTTTCACGTTTAGTCCTCTATCATTTCAATTTTTCTCGCTGTTGCTAAGTGTGAGGGCAGTTTTTGTCTTTTCACATTTATATTCCAAACACCCCTCAATTGTAGTATTAGTGTATTACCCTCATATTAAACGAGCCATTTAACAAGCATTATTTTTGGACCAACATCAAGCAAAAATGGAAACTTTAGGCAATACCAGAGGACCAACAATGTAATTTTATTTCAACCAAAAAAGGCCCAACAGACCCAGTTTGCATTGACTAAAACATA
>BQNB010025512.1:3274-47325 GCA_026074375.1 Tanacetum coccineum | reverse complement strand
TTCCACAAAAGATAACTTTAATCTATGTGCCATTATGTTATGGACAATAAATGATTGCCCTGCACTTGGTACATTATGTGCCTGCCCGTATAGTGGATTTAAAGGCTGTGTAGTATGTGGGAAAGATACAAACTGTGTTAGACTTTCTGCCTCATCCAAGCAAAGTTATGTTGGTCACATACGATATCTACCATATAACCATCCGTTCAAAAAGCAAAAGAAGGCATTTAATGGCAACAAGAATTTCTCCTAGCTCCAATTCCAATGACCAGGGAACAAATATACAACGAGGTACAACATATTTAAAATAAGTGGGGAAAAGGAAAACAAACAAATAATAAGGCATCAGAAAACCAAGAAGATATGAGAGGCAGAGGTGGGAAGATTCAAAAGCATAAAAGAAACACAACAGAAGAATAGGGTAGTTCAAGCCAAGTAAACAGACAAAACGGTATGTATTGGAAGAAATTCAATATTTGGTATCGAAAACTTAGGTATTGGTGGCATAATTCTGTTCCACATTGTATTGATTTTATGCATGTAGAAAAGAATGTTGCTGAGAGTCTAGTCGGAACTTTGCTACATGTTTTGGGAAAGATGAAAGATGGAGTGAATGCTCGATTCGATTTGGCTAAGTTGGGGATCAAACCAAAGTTGTTTGCTAATGCAAGAGTTTTTATCCATTGCAATACGTTTAATCTTGCACCCACCCACACGATATTCTATTATTAGGTTTTGCTTTTTCTTTAAATCGATATGTAGCAAAGAAATCATATTGCAAGAACTAGATAAGATCCAAGCAGAACTGGTAGTGACACTGTGCACCTAACTAGGGAGGTAAAATTATGTGGTCCCATATGCTTTCGGTGGATGTATCCCTTTGAAAGATGTATGAAGGTTATTAAAGGACACGTGCGAAACAGAAATAAACCAGAGGGATGCATTGCTGAGGAGACTATTGCGGAAGAAACAATAGAGTTTTTTTAGCAAATATCATAAATCCATGGAAACTATTGGTATCCCACCTGATAAACATGAAACTTATGAAAATGAGGAAGGAAAGCCATTGTCGGCCAAAAAAACAAGTGAAGTTTCTGCGGAACTCTTTCAGAAAGCACATTTGTATGTAATACATAATACAGATGAAATTGTACCGTATATCGAGTAAGTATTACTAACACATGTCTATTTCGTTACTTAAAATGTTCTATCAAATATAATAATCAAAGACATTGTTTCAGGCGACACAAGCAAGTTTTGAAAACAGAAAACTCGGGTAAACGAATAGCATTTCTGGAGAATGAGCACAGTAAATCTTTTGCTAAGTGGTTACGTGAAGAGGTAATTAATCGTATGTTATTTATAATTGTTTGTTTGTTGTTCCTTAAATTTGAAGCTAATATATACGTGTAATGAAATTCAGGTGGAGAGAGAGTTAGCGATCGACAAAGAAAGTGTATGTAATCTTGAGTAGTACGAACTATTTTCTTCTAGCAGTACTAACTGTTGGCTTAGCAGTACTAACTCTGAAGTGTTTAATTCCCAACAAAATGTCATGATGGCAAAGTTTACCAGAACAGTGGGGTTAGTGTTAAGGCAGTCGATCTGCACATATCTAAAGAAGTTGCAACCACAAGACAAGCATACTATTAAGGTGTTTTACTAGAGATATGGGTACTAGATTACCGTTTCAGGCAAATTCCTCTTTTCAAATATGATTGGGTTAATCACAAATCTGGTGGTGTGAAACGCGATAAACTTGGGTATACATTGGTCGACCTGAATAATTTAGGCCACAAGGTTGATTGGTATTCGCTATTTTATACATATATTTTACCTTGAAAAATGAACCCAAAAGACCAAAAACATAATTAAAATTGAAAATATATGTTGTTTTTGTGTTTGTGTATGTGCAGGTACGAATATTAAGAAAAGGACAAAAATAAAGACAAAACCGAACAAAACTGAGCACGAGATCAGAGAGAGCACGAGAAAACGAGTCCAAGGGTACCTTCGGATTTTATTGGGCCAGCCCGGTACCCGCTTAATGGGCCGGGCCAGCCCAAACAAGCTAAAAGCCCAACAAGGAATTAAGTGGAAGAATAAATTATGTATAGTGTGACGTCATGTCACATGACTGAAATTAAATCAAAAAATGAACACGTGATGGCGCACCATCTATGTTTGATAGCAAATTGCAATCCTCCAAGTGGCTTAGTAAATTTGTATACTTTCAAATTGAATATTAGAATACTATGGAATGAATCAAACGGACAAGATAAAAGCGTACGAAGTACGCAACTCTCAAGACACACGTGTCCTCCATCCAAGGGTTCGTTTCACTCATATATTTCGTTTGATCCGAGGGTACATGGTTAAAAGAAAATGATTGGCTCTCGAATATTGGGGGCGGTTATGTCAATTTTTCACTTTACTCCCTTGGCTTGGCTATAAATGCATCCCGCTCCCATCACTTAGCGAGAGGATTTTTTTTTATATATATTTTAGTTTTTTAAATTTTCTCTCAATAGTTTTTAGTTTATGTACTGTTTAGTTTAGCTTATTTAGTTTTTTTTTGCTTATTGTAAAAGCTGATTTATCAGCTTATTCGAGATATTGTACTAGCTTATTGATGTTTTAATGAAGATATTGATTGGTTGCTTATTGATGTGTCTTATTTCCTCTACTCATTTTTCTTTCTTTTCTTCCTAAGCTTTTCGAACCATAAGCTCTCTCTAATAGCTTATCGTCTGAGCTTATATTCTAGCGTATTTTTAATCATGTGTTAGATCGAATAAGTTTTACAAAAAGCTTTTTCGATTCATAACTTTGATCCAAAATAAGTTTTAGGATTATAAGTTTAAATAATAAGTTTGGATCTAGCTTATTTTCGAATTTTAGCTCTTTAGTTTTTCCAAAAGCTCACTCGTAAAAATTAAATAAGCTTCAGAATAGCTTATTCATTTAAGTTTGAGCTTATAAGGTTTGCGAATAAGAATTGGTTTAGCTTCTTTGTTGTGAGGTAGCGATTAATCTCTTAAATGCTTATTCAATTTTCTGGTATCTATTTTAGTGTCTTATTAATCTCGTATAGTGCTTATTCAGTTCGTATTAGTTTATTATTTTTATTAGGGATGCTTATTATTTCGGTTAGAGTTTATTTTGCTTAGATATTGTTTTTTTTTTTTAATTTAAATGTTAAAGTGCTTATTTAGGTTATTCGCTAGCTTATTTGTAGTGCTTAGTTAGTTGTCGTGTTTGCTTATTTGTAATCTAAGAGTTTATGATCCGTCGAACGAATTTTCGATTTGTAGAATTCACATATGGACCACTATTGATTTATTGGGTAACAATTGAGTTGTTTGGTTTTATGATTTTGCGTATGGGCTTTGTTTGAAAAGAATTATCATTTGGGCCTTAATATTCTTGTAGAACTCATTTGGACCGTAGTTTATTCTATAACATAGAGTTAGTTTTGCATATGAAATTATTTTTGTAATAGAACTGTTTTTCTATTAACAGTTTGGTTTAATGTTTGGTATCTTAATGTTTCCATCAACTTATGAGGCGTGACTTAAGGGTTTATCTACTAGACCAATATTGATTATTTGTTTTTAGCTAAATAAACCGCGTGGTATTCGTTTAATTGCGGGTCTCCATTCGGTATTTTCATTTTCTAATCCTTTTACAATTAATTAGTGTAGTTTTAGTTTTATTTGTTTTATAAATGCTTTGATTTATGCCATGCTTAGTGTACTTATTTTTAAAAAGTTTATATTTAATTTATTAGAGTAGTGGAGTAGATTTTGTAGTGTCTTTCCTAAGTGAAAGTATTGATGTTGAAATTTAGGAGCGGTTTAAAAAGATTAAATATATATATATATATAAAATATATATAAAATATATATAATATATATAATACAATATAAATATAAATAAAAATATATATTTAATCATAAAGTTTTGTCATTTCGATTTACATTTCGTCTTTATTTTAATACAAATTAATTTCTTGTCATTTTATCTTTAAGCATTTCATTTTACTGGTGTCGGAGAGGATGACTTATGGGGTAAAATTCATGAAAACCTAGAGCCTCGCATTAAAAAGCATAACGACTTTCACCATAGCAATGCGATTTTAAGTCAACACTAAATTAAAACTCACGGGGCCCAATTCTACCAATCAATCGATGAAATTATAACCCACAACTCCAACCACAACTAAATAACTGCAAAAACTAACCCCACCAACTGAAACCCGCCCTCCCCTATACGAATCCCAAAACTCACCTATCCCTTATTAGTATCATAAGAAAACCAATACCACAAACATTAAGCTAATACACGCACGCAATCACACTTTCCCGTAGAATACCCAACACCTCACTCGAGGAAACGCCCCTAACGGTAAATATTTGATATATCGCTTTGGTTACAAGTGAATTTCTAGAACCCGAGGGGGCGGAAATACTAATGCAAAACTTATAAATTGATTTACTACCTTATTAGTACGTATCTATATAAAATAATTAAATATTATAATATCTAACGTGTTGATATGACGTATCGTGAATCCCATTCAAATTAGCCTCACAAGCACAACCAATGTTTATTAGAAATATCCCGGTAGATAAAAAAATTGTCTATTAACTTTAAGAACACCTCCCAAGAATTACCAAGAAACGTATGACGAAGATCCGATTAGAACATAATTAACCGTTATACACCATCGCAATGATAATGTACTCTTGTAGATGACGTAACTTGGCTTAATGAATCACAAGATTTAAAACATATCGAAAGTACTGTGGATGTGTTTGTGATATGAACATCCAAGTGAAGCCATTTCATGCTCAAGTTGTCATGCAAATCCCTTGTGAATGAATTTCGATTTTATCTATTAAATTTTTACATCCTGTTTGGTTTATATGTGTGTATTCTGCGAACTCATTTTAGTACTGCCAGGCATAGTTAGAGCAACCAGGCATGTCAGTTGTAATGGTTTTTAGTGTAATAATGTTCATTTGAGTCAATGAATTAAGGTTATGATAAGATATGTAAGGATGTATGGAAGTTTTGCTGGATAATCCTAATTAATGAAAGTTATGATGTTCTTTAGCTTTATTAAAAGTTTCAGTGTTGTTTATTCTAATAATGTTTAATTTTGTCTTTAATTGATGTGTATGATAGGATATTCGTATGAAAGTTTTGCTAGGAGTACATCGTAATGACAGTTATGATGTTTAGAACTGGTTAAACTAGTTCATATTGCTAGGTTAAACCTAATACTGCTAAGGTAAGTTAAAATGGCTAAGCTAAGAACTGAACTGATACATTAATTAATGATAACATACTTTAATTCGTTCCACCCACCACCGCCTAACTATCCCTCTACCCCTATAAACTCTTCCACCCATTCATAACACACATTAATTCATTTCACCCACCAAAATCGTTTAGCTACAGTAATTCCTAACACTTTTTTATAAACCCTAATTTCAAACATGGCAAATCAGAATGGTAACTTTATTATCTTCTTTTTTTTCCTTATTTCCTTTTTTGCTTATTTTTTAGCTTCTCTACTAATGTGTGTCCCATTTATATGTTTTTTTCAAAGCTTAACCTGCTCATATGCTTTTGCCCCGGGTTTTTTTGTGTTGCTTATCTTGCTCATGGTTCTAGAATGAAAACCTTTTCCAATCCCCTTATATTCTTAAACACTATATAGCAATTTAGGGGTGTTTGTATTAAAAAAAAATTAAACCCCTAAGCATTATCCTCATTATGAATGAGTGTTTGGGAATTCATTTTAAAACAAATAACTAATTTTGATCTTGCAAGGATTTAGGATAGGTAGCACCCATTCCATAGGCCATACCCACGACACCATTTTGCCTGTCAACATTATCAGACTTTAATTGAAAAGCCTTCCCTATGTATGCATAGCTCAAGACTTTGTGTTACCTGCAGAAAACATAGTTATGAATTTTAATAGTAGCTCAGACAACATCAACTCAATCATATAGCACTTATCAAATTAGCACTTCCAAGGAGATAGATTATGACTCTCTAAAACCACCTAAGAGTTTGGTCAAATGGTACCACTATTTGTCAGATGAGTACAAGGACAATGGCAAGTTTTGGGGTTCAAAATCAGGATGTAATGAGAGTGATGTAAAACCTTCTTGGAAAGACATTGAAAAGGCTAAAGCATGTATGTTGGCTAAAGCACAAGCATCTGAGGCATCTTCTAAGGCTAAAGTAGAAGCATGTGGGTCTAAGGCTAAGCTACAAGCATCAACTAAAACACTCATTGTCAAAATCCCTGTACCAATAACAAATTGTGTACTTGGGCTTGCAAATGCTAAAACCAGGGATGCTATTAAAGGCAAGACCTTTGGAGTGAAGATACAATGACTTTTGCTGACTTTTGCTGAAGAGAAGATAGGGAAGAGGAAGCTTAGAAGTGGATAGTGATGTTAATCTACTTTATGATGTTATGTTTTTTGGTCCTTATGTAATGGTAGTAGATGTTAACTACTATAAGAACAATAGCCTGTAACTGAATTTATTTATGTTAGAATGGTTTGAATTTGGTAAATGAAGTGAATGATTTAATTCTATATGTTGTAATCTACCTTGTTTTGTATTGACCAAATGTATGGTTTTGGTTAGGATGTTATCTGCTTATACATAATTTACTTTTGCAGAACAAATTAACATTAGCTACAGACCGCTCAGATTATAGAGAATGGCAAAACAAAAAGCAAGTGCTCCATATTTTATGGACATCAACACAAGGTATTTCTAGATGCTTATAGGATGTGACATAATTGAGGATATCAAGAATGGAACTACTTCCAAGTCCACAGACAATGAAAAGCACAAACAAGGAAACACAGACAAGGGCAACACATACAAGGATTGCATTAATGACTCTACTTCTGGAATGTCTAAAGGTAAAATATGTCCTGTTTGCAGAAACACAATCCTAAACATGTAAGCCCAGAACCAGTCACAAGGATGTGTGTTGGGAACTAGCAAGTTTTACTACATTGAGATGCAATTGAAAAGAAAATGGGCAGCCAGGAAACAAATACTTATGCAGAAAAGGCAAAGGGGAAAAGAAAGGTGTCATTTGAGAAGCGGTAATGTTATAACATGTATTAGATGTTAGCTTTTGGTTTGTGTTTGTTTAACAATCAAACTTTATTGTGACTTAAGTAATGGAGAAATCATGTACACTTTAAAACTTATGAACTTTGATGTATAGGTCAGTTAGGTTTTTTGTGATGTTATTGTCTGGTTTATGTGTTATTGCAACTTGCACATTGCATAAGCAAAGGGAGAAAAAGCCGCGGTTTAATAAGCAGTTTCTATAACCACTCTTTAAGCTACTAGCAAAAAACAATGAAGCTTAAACTTCTATATTAAACAGGAATGCATAACATTAACGAATAGGTTACTCTGGCAAGATGGTAAACCGCCTGACTTCCGTCAAGGTAGGTCCGCCAGTATCGATTCTTTGCTGTAGTGTAACATCCTTTTTTATAAGCATTTTTTAAGCTACTAGCCAAAACAATGAAGCTTAAACTTCTATATTAGAAATGGTAAAGCATTACAAACGAAAAGGTTGCCTGGCAAGATGTTAACCTGCATTAATGGAAGAAGAAAGACTTCTATAAAGGAGTTGCGGTTCGATTCTTGCTGGGGAGTAAACATCCTTTTTTATTTATAGTTATGAAATAAATTGGTTTTTTTTTTGTTATTTAGTCACAAACAACTAAGCCATAAAGTGACCAAAAGTGTTAAAAAGTGGACCATAATAGTGGTTTTAAAGGATAAAAATGTCTATTTTGTGTGACTATTGATCATCCAAAGTGCCACATGAAATTGATGTTATGTGTGACCTTTTGTAATATTTTGCCACATAAAGCATGATTGTTTTGGGTTTTAGTCACATACAACTAAGCATAAAGTGACCAAAAAGTGTTAATAATTGTGCCATATGGTGTTTAAATTGAAGAAATGTGGTATTTGTGTGACTATGATCATCCAATGGCCATAATGAATTTTGAAGTTTGTGTGACCTTTGTAATAATTATCCACACACATTATTTTGTGTTTTGGATATTTAGTCACATACAACTAAGTCATAAAGTGACCAAAGTGTTTAATAGTGGACCCTATGCAGTTGAACAGTGAAGAAATGTGTATTTAGAGTGACTAATTTTTATCCAATGGCCACATGAATATTTATGTTTTTGTGCCATTTGGTAATAATTAGCACACCAAAGTATGTTGTATTTGTGTTTTTTATTCACATACAATTAAGATAAAGTGGCCAAAAGTTTTAATAAGTATAACATGATGATTATTTAATTGAATGAAATATATTTTGAGTGACTATTGATCAACCAATGGTCATAAGAATTTTATGTTAGTGTGGCCTTTTGTAAATTTAGTTCACACAAAGCATGTATATTTTGGTATTTATGTCACAATAAATTAAGCATAAGTATCCAAACAGAGTTAATAAGTGTGACCAGATGGTGCTTAAATTAGAAGAAATGTTTATATTTTGTTACTATTAAACATCCAATGCCACAATGAATTTGATGATTGTGTGATCTTTTGTAATATTTAGCCACACAAAGCATAATGTTTGGGTATGTTAGTCCACATACAACCTAAGCATAAAGTGACCAAAAAGTGTTAATAATGTAAACCATATGGTGTTTAAAATGAAGGAAAATGTTTATTTTTAATGTGACTATTGATCATCAAATGGCCACATGAATATTATGATTGTGTGACAAAACATTTAGTGTGACCATATATGCCATTTGGTCACAGTGTTAGAAGTAAATGTGACTAAACACATTAGCTTTTGGCAAGCTAACACAAACTAAACTTTAGACACACATATTAAGTTAACGTGACTATATGTAACGGAAAATTTTGCTACAACTAAAATAATGCCGTGACAAAATGTTTAGTGTTACCATATGTGGCATTTAAGTCACAATGTTTCGTGTGTGACAAATATTTGTCACTATTTATATGTATATCGTGACCAATGCTTCAAGCTTACTTGTATTGGTCACACGTTCGAAATTCATATGTGACCAAACAATATTACCGGTTACTTTTAGCCACATGATGTTCGAATGTGTGGCAATACAGTTCTAATGGTCACACGATAAAAATGTTCATGTGTGACTAATTAGTAAATGGTGTCTTTTTTGGTACCTTTGGTCACATAAATATGTGAATGTGTGGCTATTCCATTTTGCCTATGTGTGACCAAATCTACTTTTTGTACTAGTGTGTTAAGGCGCCGGTTAAGGGTAGTTTGTCTATTGATGCGCCGCTTAAGGAAAAACCAGTTAAGGGCAATGTTAAGGCGCTGGTTAAGGACAATGTGGTGTTGAATAAGTCGTCGGTTGTTTTAAAGGAAAAACCAGTTAAGGACAATGTTAAGGGGCCGGTTAAGGGTAATGTTAAGGCGCCGGTTAAAGACAAGGTAGAGGTTTCTGTTCTTAAGGGTAGTTTGTCTGTTGATGTTGTTCCCGATGATGTGGTGTTGAATAAGTCGGTTGGTAATGTGGGTAAGGAAAAGTTGCCGATAGTTGTTAAGGAAAAGTCGACTGGTGTTGTGTATAAGTCTAAGTCAGCTCTTTCTAAAGATAAGCTTAAGCAGAAGGTTCTTCCAACTGTCCAAGGATTATCTGAAGTTTGGGTTTTAAGGTCATCAAACCAAAAAGATAAGCCAGAAGTTAAGTCTAAGGTTCTTGTTCGTGTTTCAAGGTCCAAGGAAACACCAGTTAAGAGGAAAAGGAATTTATTAAAGGAAGATGATAATAAAAAGAAAGTGAATGTGAAGCTTTTAAAGGGTAAGTCGAAAAAAGAGGATTCTAATTCTGAACATGAGACCGATGAAATTGTTTCTTCATCTGATGAAGTTGATCATAAGCCCAAGAAACTGAAGCTTAAGGGTTGGTTAAATAGAAAGAGGAATGTTTCAGATTCAGATTCTGATTCTTCGTCTTTTAATGAATAAAAAATTAGGCGATTGGTAATAAATTAAATAAGAAGGTAAAGAAAGAAGAATCTGATGAAGAAATTGTTCCGAAGAAACCTAAGAAAAAATAAAAACAGTTGACGCCTGAAGAAGCTGCACACGAATTGTATCTTTTGAGTTTTCCAACTTTTCGTATAAGGATATCTCCTAGTTCTCTTTTTTCTGCTATCCGAAACTCAAGAGTTGATATGTTGAACTTTTTGGAGGAAATAGGTTTTAGTTCATTACACAATGTTACCATAGATAAAATGCCATCGAGGTTGAGAAGGTTTGTTGTGGCAAACTTCAATGAAAAAACTTACAGTTTGAGCTTGGATACTAGCGATAAAAGTAAGGTAACTCATAAGAAAATTCATGATATTTTAGGTGTTCCCTTTGGCGGTTATTTACTATTTGACTTAGAAGAAAGACCAGTTGAGCATGAGTTTGCAAGGTTATGGGTTGGTCAATTTTTCCCTAAAGCATTGAGGGATATCCGAGTTAATGATATTGCTTCGAAGTTGGTTGGTGCTTAAGAAGTTGATTTTCTTTTCAAAGTGAACTTTCTTGTGTTGTTTACCAACACGATGGGTATGTCTTATGGGTTGAAGGGTCAAATTTGTTTGGATGTTGTTAGACGCCTTCGCGAAGATTGTGCAATTACTGATATTGATTGGTGCGGCTACATTTATGACTGCCTTAAAGACAGTAAACTTCCGACAGGAAGTAACCATTACCTTGGTCCACTTGCCTTCCTTATTGTAAGTTTCTTAATTTAACCAAAATGCTTTTTTTCATGTTTTTAAATTCATCTAATTTTTGTTTTTTTGTTCAGCTTTTGTATCTTGATTCAACCAAGTTCGATAGGTTTCCGGTTGTTTGCACACGTCCAACTATCAGAAACATCTTACTTAATGAAACAACGACATGAGTTAGAACTTAAAGATCGTGTATTGGGTCTTTTAGAACTTCATGGTGAATGGACAAAAGCCGAGGGCCAAGAGACTAAAGGGTTTATGGGTGATTTGGAAACTTCTAATAAAGAGGTATGTCTACATCTTATCTGGTTTTCATTCTTATAAATCACATGGGATTCTTGTTTGAATCACATGTGATTCTTGTTTGAATCACATATGATTCTGTTTGATCTCATGTGATTCTGTCTGATCTCATGTGATTCTGTTTGATCTCATGTGATTTTATATAAAATCTTATTTGATTAACTACAGTTCTACATTTTGTTAAATAGAGGATTTGTTAAAAAAAGCTGAAGAAAAACTCTCTTTCATTTCTAATGAAAGAGTTTTGCTTGAAGATTATATGAGGAAAGCTAGTTTAGAGTATTCTGGTGATGGAAAGTTTGTAGAACTTTATGAAAAGTATGTCAAACTTTTCAAAGAACCAATATCATTCAATGATGACGATGGGAATGGTGATGATGATACTAGGAATGGTGATGACGATGGGAATGGGGATGATGATGCTGGGGTTGATAACGATGTGAACGAGGATGACGATGATAATGGGGATGATGTAGAAGGAAATGATTCGTCTGTTAATGACAAGGAGGTACATGTTGAGGATGATGGAAATCATGCTGTGGATGGAAACGGTGATGGGCAGGATGATAATGGAAGTTCAAAGAAGCAAGTTGAGTCAACGAGAAAACAATTAGTTGATCCTACTGATCCTACTGGAGAAGAAAGTGTTTTTGAGGAAGAAAATGACATCACGTGTACCCCTGAGTCTTATACTCAATGGTTAGATGAAAATGCTAATTTTGTTCTCGAGGTGATTGACTGTGTAGTTGATGAATACTTATATGTAATAATCTAAAAATGAGTCATCTTTATATTTTTTTTCTAAAATTTCTTTCTTTTTTTTAATTAAATCTTCTTATTTTTTTCCAGTTTCATGCACTTGATGCCATTAATGAAGATTTCCTTAGAATGGAAGAGTCAGATGCAGGCCGGGTTAATCCTGATAGATTGGCAACACATGTGTCAAAGTTAAGTCCTAGTCTTGAAAAATGAATGGTGAAACCATCGTCGTACCTATTATCTCCCTATATGAACAAGAAGACGAAGGTTCTTCTAAAAATTACTAGGTTGGACTTTATCATCGATAATAGTTTGTTCGCAATAAGGGGCGGCAAGATGTAAGTTTATAGTTTTGATATATGCGATTATGTTCTGAATCACATGTGATTCTGTTCTGAATCTCATGTGATTCTCTTCTAAATCTCATGTGATTCTGTTTCTATCTCATGTGATTGTGTTTGAATCTCATATAATTCTGTTTCTATCTCATCTGATTCTGTTGGTTGTTAGTATAAGCCAAGTTTTATGCATGTATTAACCATTTTTTAGTTTTTTGGTATAGTGAACATGTTTTTGAAACATCATCTGGGGTGGAAAAAGTTTTCGCAATTCGTTTGAATATGGAAACATTAGCACCGGGTTTATGGATTGACGCTAATGTAGTTGACTGTTGAGGGTGAAGTTCTTAATTATTAAGAGTGTCTTAAATTTATTTATTTTACTATACAATTTTTTTTATAACGAATATTTTACGTATGTAATTGTATACAAACGCTTTCTATGTTTGATGGGACCTACGCTACTGATGAAGATAGATGGGAAAATTTTTCTGCTCAATTTAAGGATAATGTTAATGGCTTGGCTCTCAATGGCATTGATTTGGTAAAATTATTTTTTTAATTATACTTATTCATCATTTTTATATTTTTTCATCATTTTAATTATGTTTTTTTTTTGTTTTTTTAAAATCAGACCTTTTTTTCCAATTTGCTTGTCTGGCCATTTCTATGTGGTCGTGTTCAGCTTAACCAAAACAACATCAATGACGATTCTATATAACAGTGACTTTGGAGCAACATATGATTCAAAGTATAAAAAAGCTTGTGATCTTCTTGTAAGTATTTTACTTTATGTGATTTTTCCGTTTTAATACATGATCACTTATGATTGCCCCTGATCACATGCGATTTACCCAATTAAAATGTTCCCATAATTAAATGTTTTCCTTTATTTATTTTTTTTATATTTTTATTGTAGAAAAATTTGTTTACTCATCATATGAAGTTGTATGGACACCAAAGACATTCAAAGATTCAAAGATTGAAGGCAAAAATCCTTAAGCTGAATTGGAAGACCACGACAAATTTTAGAGACTACGGAATCTTTACTATGCTTCATATGGAATCTTACACTGGTCAAACTACTAAATATTGGGATTGTGGGCTTGTTGTTGAGTCAAAGTTGCAGTGTGACATGCTGAGGCGATTGAGATTCAAGTACGCAACAAAGGTTCTTTTACACGAGATTAATGTGCATGCCCCAAAGATGCTTGAATTAGCTAAAGAGTTTGATAAGCTTGATTCTCGTGAAAAGTTGTCCATAGTGGTTGGAGCAGTTATGAAAAGGGAAGAACGTGAACACGGTTAAGCACCCAAGGTAGAAGAATATCTTTTTGTGAAGTTGAATATCTTTTGTGAATTTGTTTTAAACCTGTTCATGGTGAAACAGTTCAGTTACGGTAGTTTAGTGGTAGTTTTTATGGTACTTCAACACATGTGTTTTGTGAGTTGTAGTTAACTATATATCTATACATGTTAGATTAGAAGCTAGTTCAGTGGTAGTTTTTATGGTACTTTAGTTTGTTGATGGTAGAACAATTCTAGTTTTTATGGTATTAGTAATATCAGTTTTATTGTATTTGGAATCTATGTTTTTTGCTTTTTTTTCAAGTATCTCTGGATGTTTTTATGAATCACATGTGATTTGTTAAGAATCACAAGAGATTCAGCTAGAATCACAAGTGAGATTTTTACGCAGAATAACATGTTATTATGATGAATTTATAAGTGATTTTTCTTATATAAGTGAGTGGTTAAGAATCACAAGGGATTTAAAATGAATCACAAAAGATTGAAAATAATCACAAGAGATTCAGTTAATCACAAGATATTCACAAGAGATTCAGTTAATCATAAGAGATTCAGCTAGAATCACAAAATAACAAAACAAATCCCAAGATTAAGTAAATCCCAAAATAACAAATATGCTATTACTAGTAAGTAAACAGAGAATTCAGAAACTAAAAAGTATTCAAACATCAAAAATTTGTGTCGCCTTCCTCTTTTTCTTTGCCTTTGGATTATGTGTACAAGTTGTTTTGGTATGTTCGTTTGTCTTTTGATTACAGTAGCCACAAACCTTCATTTCTTTCGCTCTAACATTAAGTGCTTTGTCTCTTTCACTCTTTAAACGTTCTCCTTTCTTTAAATGTTCTTTGTTTATTGCCTTTGTTGGATTTTTTTACATCAACTTGATTAGGTTTTGATATGGAAAATATACCACAAATCACATCTCCTGTATTTCTTGAAGGGGGATTCGGCATATCAGCTTATACTTCATCCAAGAGTTTTTTCAACTTTTCTACATAGGTGCCCATCCTTCCTTCATCTTTTCTCAACAATAATAAACAATCGTCTACCAAAAAATTTACCTCATTTGTAAGTCTTTCAATTGTTAAATTTTTTCCCCAAATTTGTTTCGTTGTCTTCTCAGGTCAGGTGGTATTATGTCCCTTGTCGAGCGCCTCAAAATGTATTGCTTTGGAATAACATTAATGTCACGATTCTTGAACACACAGAATATGTGTCGACATCGAAACTCGTATCGGAGAAATGTCTACCAGAACATACCACCGAACAATCTTTTATAATTCATAGTACCTTTTTCACAAACACAAGAAATAATTTTTTTTATTCAAATGACATGTGATTATAAACTAGGCATGTGATTCATGTGATTTATCTTAACAATACTTGTGATTTCAAAATGAATCACATGTTATTCAAAAGGAATCACATGTGATTCAAGAGAAATCACATGAGATTCAAAAGGAATCACAAGTGATTTTTCATCAAATCTCATACGATCCTTTATTTTTTCAACAAACATATAAAGACTTACCTTATAGTCTCTCACTGCTTCTGCCACTATTCTAGTTTTCTTCTCTTGTTCTTTTCCCTTTTTGGTATTAAGTGATCTATTATCATCCGACTCTTGTCTCTAATAATGACAGTTTCACATCCTTCATTTATTTTTATATCTTGTATCGTACAAGACCAACAACCTTTGATTATTTCCATTTGAACAAGCAAAAATATCGTCCTAGTATATACTCGTGCTGCATGTCATTCAATTGCCAACTTTGTCTTACACTTTGGAGCCACATCAATTGTTTTGAGGTCTAATGCCTCCTGCCTATACCTTTGCCTTTCCATTGTTGATTCATATGACATCATGAAACTAACAAGCATTACCCCAAGTGTAGGTCCAAAGTCTTGGATCTGTTTAGCCTTGTGTAAGACAATAGCTAACTTGAATAAATCCAAATCAACTATATGAGAGACAATGACTATGAATACTATGTGCTAATGCGGAATCTTAACACAAGTACTAAGAAGAACACAATGTAAAAACTTTGCTATTTTCTATTGATTTCTATTAGGGTTCTATTTCAATCTCATACTAAACATTGTGTCGTAGGGTTCCTTTTATACACCAAGGAAACCCTAATGGGCTTTACAAACGTGTAAAAGGATAATGCATATCCTTTCCTAAGATATCTCCTAAGATATCTCTAAGATAACTATTATAACTATTCTGTTATACAAACAGACTTAACTACACAAGGCCAGTACTAACTATAGTACTGCCAGACTTAACTTAGTACTGGCAGACTTAACTATGTCTACCAGACTTAACTCTATAACTACCAGACTTAAGTCTGTTTACAATAATTCCTAACAATCCTCCCCTAACTTGATCTTCACTTGTGAACTTCAAGTTTCTTTGAGTATCTTCATTATGAGCTTCCTGAGGATTTTGTAAGCATTATCTTTGGAATTATTCTTGAACTGCAACATGATGATTTTCTTGTATAAACAGGTTCTTGACTTCTATCAGCAACTCTTGAAATCATCACTAAGGATATTTGCAGCATCAAATCTTTTAAAACAGCATTGCCAACACTTCACAGCTACATGTATAATCTTTTCAGCAACAAATAGACAGCAACATTGACTATATGTACATCAAATCATAAAGTTTCAGTCTATTCTCATCACTTCCAGGTGTGTTAACTCCTGAGAGAGGTGAATCATTGAAAATTTAAATGGATTTGATGTCTCTTTACCAGTTAGCCATTAACTCTGGAGTAGCCAATGTTTGGTTTATTAACCATGGTACATTGATAACCATTTCAACTCTTAGTACATGAAACATGGTGAGTTGAAATACCATATGATTTTTAGCAAATCATCAGCTATCAACGGATTTGATTAAGCCTTTACCAAGTAACCGTTTGCTCTTGGGCTAGCTAATCCTTTGGTGGAATCATGACATCACCCTGGTGGACTAGTAACCAGTTCAACTTTTGGAACTTAAATCATTGGTAAGTTGAGTACCATCCAGTTTTTGGTAAACTGTCAACCATATAAATGGATTTTCCATAGCCTTTACCACAAGCCATAACCTTGTGGGCTTGCCAACTCTTTACAAACATAGATATGGTAAGTTGATAACCATACAGTTTTTGGTAAACTGTCAACCATCAACGGATTTGAGAAGTCTTTTCTAAAGCCGTTTGCTTTGGACTAGCCAGTCCTTATGCCTATTAAGCATGGTGAACCGAAGACCATTTGTTTTGTGGTAGTTAGCCAACACTCAAACCCTTCTCTCTTCCATTATAGTCCACGGTTTCCATATATGTCTACAGCTTCTGGCAACTTCATCATTTTCTAACACCAGCTTGCTTCTCAATCATCTTCAAAAGTTTGTAACAAACTTCATTCATTTTTCATCTAGAAGCTTCATTTTCAGCATCACTTGGCAGGCATCTTTAGACAAAGGATACTTCCTATCTGCTAGCATATAGATACTACATGCCTCCAAAGTTAGACAATGTACTTCATACTTATCATAATACCTCCAACTGATTATCCTTTGCTGTAGTAGTAAGCTCCAAATGGCATCTTCAGTGAGAGGTGGATCAAATATAGTCTTGAGATTACTCTATAGTACTCTGTCATAAACATCTTCAGGCCTATTTGTTCCATACTTCTGCATTACCAACCTGTATAGCTCAATAAGATCCTCTCTTGTAAAGTCTTTAAGTATAGCTCCAAAGCTCATATAAACTGTATCAGCTCCATTTGCTCTTATTATCTGTAAATGCTTTCTTTCACCTTGTGAAATATCTTCCAATTTGCCACAATATTGGATTTTGTATCACAAAGGAGTAGGATTAATAGCTTCTACTGATTCTTCTTCATCAGTCTCTGAATCTCCTATGTAGATCTTGTCAACTTTATACCCTTCCTAGCTTTTGCTTTCTTGTTCTTTTTTCTGTTCTTATTACTGGCCTCTTCTTTCTTTTACTTCTCGGAAACTTTTTCTTCAACTAAAATATCTTTATCATCAATCCTCTGTTTCTTTGAAATCTCTGTCTGAAAGCTCTTATCTCATATTCTTTTAACTTTGTGCCTTTGTAGCTGCATTGTTCATGGACAAAATTCTAAACTTGCTATTTGACCAACTTTTCTAACTTTCGTTTCACTTCATTCAAAACTCAACTTCTTTAACTATTGTACTTCCATGTCCCTCGATCTTTTCAAATAATCATCTTGTAGTTCCTCAGGTGTTGATTGGGTCAGTAGGCTTAATTCTTTGGACTTTGCTCTTTCTTCTGTTAAAGTAGTATTCTTTCTTCCTTGATTTACTATATCTCTACCTTGCTTCTTGCAAGGCTTATGCGGCGATTATCGGTCCCGTAGTGACTCTCCAGACCAACTGAGCTTTGACGGTTTCCAATCACTGGCTATTCTTCAATCCTTAGGAACCTTTCTCATGCACACAGGAGTTGCGGTAACTAGAAATACAACTCCCTGCACATCTTTAACCACTACCACTTCCGGCTATCGACCTCGAGAGACCAACACCTCTACTTTACTTGCTTTACTATCTCTCCTCTGCACAATTAATGCCTCGCTTCCTGCAAGCCCCCTCATCACTGGCGCATCTTATCCACTCATTCCCTACCCCCGTCATCCTCGTATCACGTGTATCCTCCACAGCTTAGCCATATACAGCCCCACTGAATCGTCTAGTGCGGACGCAACTAACTCACTCCCCACCAACACCGCGTACGACAACACCCCCAAATCTTACTACTCAGCACACTTTCCCTACCAGCCGCCAATGCCCTTCCAACAGCCTTCCACTCCTACCCCCCCACATACTCACACCACCTCCCTTCTCTCTTCTTCACACGCACCCTTCATCGCACACTAACCCACCACCGCTCTCCCTCCCCTGTAAAGAAATTCTTTCTCTGATTTACTAACTCTACCATCTTCTTTGCAAAGTCTTCTTCTGGAAACTCTTTCCCTAGCATACTCTTTTTCAATTCTGCATTAGCTTCAAGCTTAGCTCTAATGGCATCCCAATCTTGTTTAGTGTAGTGTTGAGCTTCAAATTGAACTTGAGCTTTTCTTTGCTTTTGTTGCTCAGTTAATTCTTCTTCTTCCATTCTTTTAGCTAAGAGTGCATCCAAATGAACTTGTTTGGCATTTTCCTCTTCCTCTAGAGTTTGCAATCTTATGGCTTTTGCAAGACTAGCCTCTTCTTGTTGAATTTGTTCTTTAGTTCTTTTGGGAGCTTGAGTCTCTTCAACAATCATTGGAGCTTTTCCTTCCCTTTGGCCTCTAGCAGAACTAACTGGTCTACTACCAGTACTAACTCCTAAGCCACCAGCATTAACTTTTTCAAAGCCTGTATTAACTTCTTCAAAGCCAGTACTAATGTCTTTTCCCTTGGACTCTTTTCTCCTCTTGTATCTTTTACCCTAATCAACTGACTTTGATTTCTGAGAAGCAACCTTTGATAGAATTTTAGCTGCTTCCAAGGTTGTAGGACTGATTTCTTCTTCCTGAGCCTCTCCTGAAGGTTTAGTAGGAGTAATAAAATCTCCTTTTAAACCTAGAGGATCATCATCAATGTCCTGAATTATCCTCCCCTGATCCTCTGGTTCTTCATCCTCTGAGTCAGTTAAAACCACATGTATCCTTTTGAGAATAGCTTCCAGTTTCTTTAATTTCTTCACCAACTTCACAATTGCTTTTCCCATGGTCAGCTTAGTTTGATTGAGTTCTGTCTCCAAGCTATCAACCTTTGTGATCAAATTGGGAACCAGGTGAAGTAAGTCTTCTACTATCATAGTTCTTGCTTCTGGCATATGAGGGTGAGAAGGATCCTGAGATTGTGGAACTTCAGTCTCCTGTCTAGGTGAAAGTGGTTGGTGTTCAGGTGATGGTTGCTCAAAGATGCGCTCAGTGGGTTCATTGTCAGGTCCAGGTGAAGGTGATGTATGGTGAGTTGTTGGTTCAGCTACAGGTGTAGGTTCAGATGTAATTGTTGCAGGTGGGTGATATGAAGATGGTAAGGGTTCAGAAGATGATGGTTGATCCTCAGCTTGATCTGCTGGTCCTGCACTTTGATCTACAACAACAACTGGCAACATTACAACTAACAAAGGTCTAGGTACCCCTCTAAAACCCATTTTCATGTTCCCAAAAATCTTTTTGGTTAATACAATAGCCAGATAAGGATGTTTATTCTCAGTTTCTATTTCTAAAATCATTTGTAGAAATCGTGGGTACATCAAAAACTTAGTTTTACTTTTCAAGTTTGCCACCATGCCATCAAAGATTAATTTTGAAAAGTTATAAATCCTGCCAGTAGAAAGACAAATCAAAGCAGTTGCAAGATTGCTACCAAATTGATCCCATCCACCAATTTTAGGATTCATACAATGTAAAATATGATGGACTAAAAAATCTCCATTGGGGTGTAAAATGACTTTTCCAAAATGTAGAAGTACCATCAGCTGGATACCCCATATTACCCATCCCCTCAAAAATCTCAGTATTTGGCAACATGGAAATCCTTGAAGCATCTGCTAATTGAAGTTTACTTCGAACAGATGCCTCAGTGGTTGTATACTCAATAGTATCTACTGTTGCTCTTAGTTCTAGAGTCCCATCAGCAAGAGTTGAGGCAGTTGCAGTCTGCCAAAACTGTTTGACTAGGGAGTCATGGATAGTAGGATTGTGAGTCAAGGCATGCCTGATATGCGAGCCTTTTAAGAAATCTACTATCTCTGCAAACCCTGCACTTTCTTCAGGTTTCTTTAAGAATCCCACTTGGTTATGCTTCTCGCAGTATTTCATGGAAGCCATTCGTTGAAATTATAGTAACAAGGTTGTGATTGTTGGTGATTATCAACTGGATTTGACTTGTATTGGTAACTTAGTACTGATTGTAGCTGCTAATTGACTTTATATGCGAAAAATAATGAATTTCAATTGTCCCTCCGAGAAAATAGGCTCTTTTTAATGAAGAAAACTATTTTAGGTGAGATAAAATAGTAAATATCCAATTTGTATCATTATCCGCTTAAATATCCCCGCAATTTGCTATAACGGTCATATTTAGTGAAAAGTCAAAGTTGTGAGACCAAACAGTACTAACGACTAGTTACCAGTATTAATATTGGACTACCAGACTTAAGTCTGGTCAACCAGTATTAACAATATATTGTCAGAACTAACAATAAGCTTATCAGGATTAACTAGTAAACTATCAGAATTAATATTGACAATACCAGAATTAACTTTTACACAACTTTAGTCATGCTCCAATCCTTCATGCAATCTAAGTATAACCTGAAAACGTTAAGCCACACACAAAATATACTACAAAACTATTCGAAAACACTATGTTACTAGATCTATTATTTTTTAATAACTACTAAAAATAAGATAACCTATCATAATTAATTCTACTAACTAGTATTACTAGGTTACAAACTATACATTTAATCCTCCCCTTAAATGTAGCTATTGATTTATCATACCAATATTAACCACTAAGAAATTGAACCTTGGTCCATCAAAAGTTTTGGTCAATAGGTCAGCTACATTGAAGTCTGTGTAAATTTTCTCCACCCTTATGAGTTTCTTCTCATAAGAATCTCGTATAAAGTGGTGTTTGATCTCTATGTGCTTTGTCTTGGAGTGATACACCAGATTCTTCATAATGTAGATTGTGCTTTCATTATCAATGTGAATTTGGTATTCATGAAATTGAAACCATAGTCCAACATTTGATTCCGAATCCATAATACTTGTCCACAGCAACTTGTAGCAGCTACATATTCAGCTTCTGTTGTAGAGGTAGCCACTATTGTTTGTTTCTTGCATTGCCATGAAATTAATCTGCTTCTAAGAAATTGACAACCACCGGTTGTGGATTTCCTGTCAAGGTTTGCCCCAGTATAGTCACTATCTGAGAAAGCTTCCAAGTCAAAAGATGATTCTCTAGGATACCATAAGCCTAAATTGGGTTGGCCCTTAAGGTACTTAAAGATTCTCTTCACAGGACTTAGGTGTGAAGTCTTGGGAGTAACCTGAAAACAAGAACAAGCACATACTGCAAACATTATATCAGGCCTAGAGGCAGTTAAATACATGAGAGAACCTATCATGGATATATATAAGTGTACATCCACTTCATCAGCTTCCTCATCTTTTGTCAATGCCATCTTGGCCTCCATTGGGGTTATTGCAGTTTTCACACTTGCAGGTCAAACGTTTTTAGCATGTCTGCAACATACTTGTCTTGAGAAATAAAAATTCCATCTGTCTTTTGCTTGACTTACAATCCAAGGAAGAATATGAGTTCACCCATAGAACTCATTTGAAATCTGCCTTTCATCAATGCCTCAAATTCATCACACCAAGACTTTCTAGTAGAGCCAAAAATGATATCATCTACATATACTTGAACCAGCATGATATCCTTCTTGTCCTTCTTAATAAACAAAGTCTTGTCAATAGTACCCTTTCTGTATCCATGCTTCTCTAGAAATGTTAATAGAGTAGCATACCAAGCTCTAGGAGCTTGATGTAATCCATATAAAGCTTTGACAACCTTATAAACCTTCTTAGGATGATCAGGATCAACAAAACCAGGAGGTTGAGAAACATACACCTCTTCATCTATAGTGCCATACAAAAATGCACTTTTTACATCCATTTGGTATACTATGAACCCCATAAATGAGGCAAAGGCTAAAAATAACCTGATAGCTTCTATTCTTGCCACAGGAGCAAAAACCTCATCATAGTCAATACCCTCTTCCTGTCTGTGACCTTGGGCCACTAGTCTTGCCTTATTTCTGACAACTACTCCTCTTTCATCCCTTTTGTTTCTGTATACCCATTTTGTTCCAATCACCTTTGCTCCATGAGGTAGATCTACTAGAATCCATACCTGTTGCAGCCTAAACTGTAACAACTCCTCTTGCATAGCTTCAACCCAACTGTCATCTTTTAGAGCTTCAGAAATCTTTTTAGGTTCCTCCTGAGATAAGAAGCAGGCAAACAAACAATGCTGTTGATCTTTGTGATTGTTCCTTTGCTGCTTTTGAACATAACTTACAAGTGCATGTGCTCCTGAATGTTGCTGCACTCTGCTTCTAGTTTGCACAGATGACTTAGGATCACCCAGTATTTGACTTTGTGGGTGAATGTTGTGTATCCTAAGAGTAGGAATGGGACTAACAGCTACTTCTGTTGGTAAGTTTTTGAAATCATAGACCATACCCTCTTCATCATAAAAAGCTTCATCAAAAATCTCTTTTTGAGGCTTGTTAAAGATTGTGAGCTCTGGCATATCTAAATCATCTTGATCAGCAGGTTGGAGTATTAGCTGGTTCACTACCAGAATGACTGTGTTAGTAGGGTAGCTTTGTCAGTAGTTACTTTACCTTAAATGCTTTTGACATGTTGATCTAAGTCTTTCTAAAAGCCTAGAATTTCAGAGTATCTCGAAATTCTAGTAGATAAAAACTTCCTTCTCTTGTGTGTGACAGGGTTTTGTAGTTTTGGTTAAAAACTTTCTTCCTTTGAATTAGTAGATGACTTCCGTGGTCCATCTTTTTCTGTTGATTTGCTTGATTGCTGTAGGCACACATTAAGGCTCCTCTCATCATTGCTTCCTCAGAAGCATTTGCATTTTGGGTTATAGAGTACATGAATGTTAGTTCCTTGAAGTACCTGAATGTGGGTTTATGTTTGATTGTTCCAAAGACATAGGAAATATATAATTCTTAGAATCAGCTGAGTGTTCAATATTCAACATCATCTATAACTATCCTTTCACATTAGGTTTTTCTTCAAGAAATTTTACATGCAGATTTACTTTTACCTTTTTGGTCATAAATTGTATTACTTAATATGCTTTGCTATTTAGTGAGTAACAACTAAGAAACCTCCTCACACTGTCCATCAAAACTTGCCAAGCATACATTAGTGTATCTAAAATTGTAAATGCACCCAAAAGGTCTTATGTAGCTAATAATTGGTTTGTGGCCAAACAAAAGCTCATAAGGAGTTTTGTTTTAAGGTTTAGTCACTCTTACCCTATTAAAGATATAGCAAGCAGTACTAACTGCTTCTGCCTAAAAAGTAGTTGTAATGTGAGTCTGCTAGCATAGTTCTAGCAGCCTCAATTAGGGTCCTGTTCATTCTTTCAGCAACTCCATTCTGCTGGAGTTCTGGCATTGCTATACTCTTGTTTTATTCCCTTGTTCCCACAGAATTCAAGCATATCCCTATTCATAACTCTGTACATTTATCTGAGCGAATGTATTTTACTATGTGATTAAGGGGGGGGGTGGGGATGGTTTTCAATTTGTCTAATAAAGTTCTTAAGGATGCCACTAGTTTCATCCTTTGTAGCCAAGAAGAATACCCAACTAAATCTTGTACAATCATCAGTCATAATAAGGCAATAACTTGCATGATTTATGCTTTTTACAGAAGTAGGTCCAAAAAGATCCATATGCAAGGTGTGTAATGGTACAGTAATGGTTCTTTCTAACTTTGCCTTACAGGAGGCCTTGTGTTGCTTACCTTTTTGGCAGGCAACACATGTATGGTCATTTCTGAAAACCTTGGAAGGTAGACCTCTTACAAGGTTTCCCTTCACAAGTTTGTTTAAGTGTTTAAAATTTATATGACCTAACCTCCTGTGCCACAATTTAGATTCATCAGATGTGGCTTTTGCAATCAAACAAGCATAATCTTTTGTGAGACCAGGTGTCTTCATATCAAAACTGTACATATTGTTTTGCCTAGGGACCTTAAGAAGTATCTGATTTTCATCAGGCATCTTAAAGTCAGGAGACACAACAAGACATTCAGTCTCAGTAAAAAGAACCTTGTGCTTCTTATCACATATTTGTGATATTGAGAAAAGATTAAAATGCCCAAGTTCTTTTACAAAAGACACACTATCAAAATCTAAATTACCAACTCTTATCCTGCCTTTACCAGTTATGTAGCCTTTGCTACCTCCAAAGGTAACAGATCCCCCTTTGTATTCTTCAAAATCATCCAGGTGATCCTTGTTACCAGTCATGTGCCTGAGGCATCCAACTATAAATGTACCTTCTGTCTTAGGTTCTTGTGATCGTGGAGGATCTTGCACATGTAAAAGATAAATTAGTTTATCATAGGGGACAGGCCTTGTAGGCTTGGGTTGCCTTGTGTCCTTTAACATTTACAATTCTAACAATATTAGATCCTTTTTTCCACTATTATAATTGGGTTTGGTCTTGGTCTCTCCCATTTTAACCTGCTAGAGGTTGTCATTAACAGTAGTGCCTTGATTTCCCTTTACAAGCATGAGAATAAGTCATTCTAAGTATTTCTACAATTGGTCTTCTACACAGGTGAATGTATTTGGAAAATAACTTCTTTTGATTTAAATTATTCACCTGGGGTTTACAGGACTTAAAACTGTTTATAGTTACAGGTAGGTACTGTGTTGTTTAGAATCTACCAGTATTTTAACCATTAGTCTTGCTGAATTAACATTTTGACCTAAACAGAATTAACTTTTACCCTACCAGTATTACATTTGGCCTAAAGGAATTAACATCTTTGCGTAACAGCATTAAGTTGTACTGGTCTAGATCAAATGATTAGCATGATTAAACTGTATACATTATTCCATACTGGTGTTGCCACCCCGATTACAGTATTTAAAAAACTTTGTTTCTTAGCTCAGCAATCTCTTGCCTTTTTCTTTTCATAATAGTCTCAATCTTTGATCAATGACTTAAGGCTGCCACAAATTAAAAACACTTTTTCTTGATGAAGATACCCCTTCTACTAGTTCTTACTTCCCATCATTTCATTCGGTTCTTTTTTTTTAACTTCATGTGTCTTTTGATGTTTCATTGTTTCCCTAGGAGTTTTACGTGTGTTACACAACTAGGTTCAAACTTCTTTTGATTCAGGACCAACTTTTTCATTAGTGATACTGACTTTAGATGCAGACTCTCATTAGGTAGCTCTTATACTTTTATTCCAGACTAGAAGAGTGCTCAGAGGATTTCCAAATAGATCATTCACTGTCAGTTGAATTGACAGGTAGAATGATCAGTGGAATGACATCTGGGCACTAGATTCAGACTTTTGAGCCCTTTTTACATAAACATACAAAAGAATCATCAATTTCCTCTTGTTGTTTAGGAGTATGTCTCCAGTTATGGGATGTGGAATCCTTTGAAATTATCCGTCTTTGAAAAGATTACTGTATAATGGGTTTATTAGTAAATCTTTTTTTGTACATTGAACACAGTACGATTCATTTCATTCCTCATAGCTTAAAACTCTCTTTGTTTGATTGTATTCATATTCCTATCCAACTTTACTATTTGAAGTCATACTAAAATCAAACTAATTTCCAAAGGTTTTTAGAAGAATTTTTCCATGAATCTATTATTTTCTACAATTGTTCCTTTTCTTTTACAGCTTTCATTCCTATTCTCCTATATTTTTAAGCTTTTCATCTTTTGCATATATTTCATTTGCTTGAAATGTAAGCTGTTCATTTAGAGATAATTGCTGCTTTTGAAAAGTAACAATTTGAGCTTCGAATTTCTTAACAGCTAGAGTATAGGCAAGTATTTTTGCTTGTTGTTCACCTAACTGAGATCATTGTTCATCACCAGTTGTTTTAGCTTATTATTTGAATCAATGCTAGTTTTATTATCATAATGATACCTCATTATTTGAGCTAATATTCCTTGAGTGCTTGATTTGTCTCTTTCCTTAAATGTATGTTCTCCCTAATTGGAACACCAATCATCTAATCGTCAGCATAAGTTTGATTCTGCTCTTTCTTTCCAGTTCCTTAATCTTGATAAAAAGAGTCTCTCTTCTTTCCATCATTTGTCTCCTTGGATGGGCATTCTCTAGCAAAATGACCAGTGTTGTGACATTTGAAACATTCAAGCTTCTTTTTGTCAAGACCAACAGGTTTGTTTCCATCAATCCGTACTCTCCTTCCAATCTTTTTGTAAAACTTCTTCATTCGAATAGCAATCATTGCTATCTGCCAGTTTATGTCCATCTCCTCAATGTCCACATCATCAATCTGTTCTAGGTCTTCATGAAGCAAGTCTAAATCTTTAGATTGTTTGGCAAAGAGTGAATAAATAACTTCATCAGCAAAACCAGCAAGAACTTCTCTTTCTTGAAAATTGTTTGAAGAAGTAGGAGTACAAGTACTGTAGGCACCAATATGACCAGATTTAACCTTGTTAGTGCTGCTCTTGCTGTGTGAAACAAAAGCAATGTTTTGAGCACTTGCAGATGATTTTGAGGTACTTGTGAGTTCTTGCTCAAAAACTCTAAGGTTATTATACAAGTCATCAATGGACAAAGTGTCAACATCTGGTTTGGTTCACATTGTCATTGCTAGATTTGACCAAGCTGGGGGCAAAGATCTGAGAAACTTATGATTTGTATCCTCAGTTGATACTTCAGTACCATGGGCTTCCAACTGTGAGAGAAGTTGTTGGAACCTGTCATAACCCTTTTCTAACCCTTCTGAACTTGATATAGTAAATGCTTCAAACTGTTGTTTTAAAACAGCTTTCTGCATCTTCTTTGAATTTGCATTACCACCAAACCTAGTCCTTATGGCTTCCCAAATTTTCTTGTTCCCGTTCCATTCCATGAATCTTCTCAGATGTTCCCTTGGGAATGGCCATAAGTAAGATGGTTCTTGCCTTCCTTTCCTTTTCAACAGCATGAATTTCTGCATCAGATACTGGTGGAAGCATTCTAACAACACCATCTTTTTTCCAGTTAAGATTCTCTTCTTTGAATTTCCATTCTGAATTACCTTCCAAACATCATATTCTATTTATTCATGGTACATGTATCCATCTCCATAGCCTATATATACTCCTCCTTCTTCAGGAATTGGTGGAGGTTTTGATATTTGAAAAAGTGGGTTGTTGTAGGAGTGAGTTGTTGTTGTTGTTTTGGTTTATTGGTTGCAGTACCATTGTCTGATGCATCTTCATGGTATGATGCTTCATCATCACTAAGATGTTAAGAGTAATCATCATTAGCAGGTTGAGACATTTTTCTAGATCTGAAAGTGATTGTTTGTGTTCTTGTGATTCTTCTTATTCAGAGTCCCTCTAGAGGCTCTGATACCACTTGTTGGTCCAAAGTCTTGGATCTGATTAACCTTTTGTAAGCCAATAGCTAACTTGAATAAATCCAAATCAACTATAAGAGAGACAATGACTATGAATACTATGTGTATGCGGGAATTTAAACACATGATACTAAGAAGAACTATTGTAAAAATAACTTCGTATATTACTATTGATTTCTATTAGGTTTGGATACCTAAAACACTATGCCGTAGGATTCCTTTTATACTCCAAGGAAACCCTAATGGGCTTTACAAACGTGTGAAAGGATAATGCATATCCTATCCTAAGATATCTCTAAGATAACTATTATCACTATTCTGTTACACAAAAGAACTTAACTAGGGACAAGGCAGTACTAACATTTAGTAATTGCCAGGACTTAAACTTAAGTCCTGGAGACTTAACTATTGTCTACCAGACTTTAACTCTATAACTACCAGACTTAAGTCTGTTTACAATATTCCCCTAACACATCTTTTGTGAATTGTTACCCAAACATCAATGGAGCCCCCCCCCCCCGGGTCCCCCCCCGCGGTACCAGAAGATATTGTTTCAAATTTCTCTAGTTTGGTTAACCTAAAGGATATGAAGCTCATTGGCCTTAAATCGCATGACTATCATTGCTAATGCAAGAGTTTTTGCCCATTGCAATACGTTCAATCATGCACCCACCCACACGGTTATGCTATTATCAGGTTTTGCTTTTTCTTTAAATCGATATGTAGCAAAGAAATCATATTGGCAAGAACACGATAGATGCAAGGCAGAACTGGTTTAGTGACACTTGTGCCTACTCGAGATGTTCTTTCTCTGTATTTTTTAATATTATGATACATTTGACTGTGCCACCTAATAGGGAACGGTAAAATTAGTGGTTCCCATTATGCTTTCGGTGGATGTTATCCCTTAGAAAGTGTATGAAGGTTATTAAGGGACACGTGCGAATAGAATGACCAGAGGGAAATGCATTGCTGTGGAGACTTATTGCGAAGAATACAATAGTGGTTTTTAGAGAATATATAAAATTCCATGGTAACTATTTGTATCCCACATGTTAAACATGAAACTTATGAAATGAGGAAGAATCTCATTGCGGCAAAAAAACAAGTAAAGTTTCCTCCGGACTCTTTCAGGAAGCACTTTTTGTAAGTAATACTGAATACAAAATGAAATTGTACCCATTATATCGAGTAAGTATTACTAACGACTTATTCTTAATCCAGAATTTTTATACCACCACCGTATGATGGTTATTATATCAAATATAATAATCAAAGACATTTTTCAAGCGACACAAGCAAGTTTTGAAAACAGAAAACTCGGGTAAACCAATAGCATTTTTGGAGAATGAGCACAGTAAATCTTTTGCTAAGTGGTTACGCGAAGAGGTAATTAATCGTATGTTATTTATAAGTGTTTGTTTGTTGTTCCTTAAATTTGAAGCTAATATATACGTCTAATGAAATTCAGGTAGAGAGAGAGTTAGCGATCGACAAAGAAAGTGTTATCCGAAAAACTGTAAGGTGGATTTCTATGGGACCCGGCCAAGTAGTGAAATACGATGCATATATACATCAATGGGTATACCTCTGTACGAAATGTCAGATGAAAGTTTACCAGAAACAGTGGGGTTAGTGTGAGGCAAAATTGATCTGCACATATCTAAAGAAGTTGCAACCACAAGACAAGCATACTATTATGGTGTTTTATAAGAGATATGGGTATTAGATTACCGTTTCAGGCAAATTCCTCTTTTCAAACGTGATTGGGTTAATCACAAATCTAGTGGTGTGAAACGCGATAAACTTGGGTATACATTGGTCGACCTGAATAATTTAGGCCATAAGGTTAATCTGTTCGTATTAGCCTCACAAGCACTATAAGTGTTTTATGTGAAAGACCCGGTAGATAAGAAATTTGTCTTAGTGTCTTTAGACACAATCCAAGAATTACCAAAGTTACGTTATCGAGTCGATGTGGAAGTTAGTACGTCATTCACATGTAATATAACTGTATTGCCTCTTGTAGATCGACGTGACTTGGCTAATGAATCACGAGATGACTACTATCAAAAGGACTATGGAGATGTTGTGATACGAAAATCCAAGTGAACCATGTCATGCTTAAGTTGTCATGCAAATACTCTTGTGAATGATTTCACTTTATCTATTAATTTTTTTACATCTGACCCTAATAATCCCCATTTGGTTTATATTGGGTGTACTGCTGAACTCATTTAGTACTGCCAGGCAATAGTTAGTGCTGCCAGACATGTCAGCTGTAATGGTTGTTTAGTGTTAGTAATGTTCAGTTTGTGTAGTGAATAAGTATGAAGGATGTATGGAAGTTTTGCTGGATAATCCTAATTAATGAAAAGGTATGATGTGTGTAAAGTTCAGGTGTTGTTGTAGTCTTTTATTAAGTATTGTATGAAAGTGGTGTGGATAATAGGAATGTCGTTATAATGTTTAGATCTGGTTTATACTAGTTCATTATGCTAGGTTTAAACCTATTACTGCTAAGGTAAAGTTAAAATTGCTAAGCTATGAACTGAAATGATACTTTCAATTAATGATAACACATCTTTAATTCATTCCACCCACACCGCCTAAACTATCCCTTCTTACCCCCATAAACTCTTGTCCCCCTTTCATAACAACATAATTCATTTCACCCACCAAAATCGTTCAGCTACAGTAATCCCTAACACTTTTTCATAAACCCTAATTTCAAACATGGCAAATCAGAACGGTAACTTTATTATCTTCTTTTTTTCCTTATTTCCTTTTTTGCTTATTTTTTAGCTTCTCTGCTAATGTGTGTCCTATTATATTTTTTCAAGCTTAACTGCTCATATGTGTTGCTGTGTGTTGCTTAATCATGCTCATGTTTCTTTAGATGATAACCTTTTTTGAATCCCTTTATATATCTTAAAACATGTATAGCAGTTTTAGTGGGTTTGGATTAAAAAATTGGACCCAATTATGTATGCATTAGCCCACATCATGAAGGGAGTGTTTGGGAATTCATTGGAAAAACATAATAACTGATTTTGATCTTGCTAAGGATGATTAGGATAGGTTTGGCAAACCATTCCTCAGGTCTATACCCAACACCATTTTGCTATTCAAACATTGGTCAGAGGCTTTATGAAATGACTTCCATTAAGTATGCATAGCTTAGTCTTTGGTTGTTAACTTGAGGGAAAAAACATTGTTGTGAATTTAGATAGTAGCTCAGACAAACTACAACTTAGGACATCTTATAGCATTCTAAAATTAGCACTTCGAGGAGACTAGATTATGACTCTCCAGAAACAACCTAAAGAGTTTGCTCAAATGTACACTATTTGTCAGATGAGTACAAGGACAATGGCAGGTTTTGGGGTTCAAAATTAGGATGTAAAGAAAGTGATGTAAAACCTTCTTGGAAAGACATTAAAAAGGCTAAAGCATGTATGTTGGCTAAAGCACAAGCATCTGAAGCATATTCTAAGGCTAAAGTAGAAGCACGTGGGTCTAAGGCTTAAGCTACAACATCAAACTAAAAACACTCATTGTCAAAAGCCTGTACGAATAACAAATTGTGTATTAGGTTGGCAAATGCTAAAACCAGGGATGTTATTTAAAAGGCAAGACCTTTAGAGTGATGATACAATGATTTTGGAACTTTTGCTGAAGGAGGAAGTATAGGAAAAGAGGAAGCTTAGAAGTAGATAGTGATGTTAATCTACTTGATGATGTTATGTTTTTTGGTCCTTATGTAATGGTAGTAGAAGTTAATCTACTATAAAACAATATGCATGTAACAGAATTTATTATGCTAGAATCGTTTGTATTTGGTTAATGAAGTAATGATGTTATCTTCTATATTGTGTTATCTGCTTATTTTGATTGACAAACGTGTGTTTTGGTTAGGATATTATCTGCTTAATTATACTTAATTTTCTTTTGCAGAAATAATTGACATTAGCTCAGACAGCTCAGATAATAGGAGATGGGTAGCAAAAAAGCTAGTGCTCCAGTATTTTATGGGCCATCAACACAAGGATTGCTAGATGCTTATGGATATAACACAATTGAGGAATATCTATCATGGACTATTTCCCACAAACCACACACCCCCCAAGTACAAGAAATGAAAGCACAGACATGGAAACCACATACAAGAGAAACACAGACAAGGATTGCATTGTTGACTCTAACTCTGCAATGTCTAAAGGTAAATATGTATCAGTTTGCCAGAAAAACAAACCAAATGTGTATAGCCATGTACAAGTCACAGGATCTGTGCTGGGACTACCAAATGTTACTACATGGGATGAAATTGAAAAGAAAATAGGAGCCAGGAAGTCAAAAACTTGTGCAGATAAGGCAAAGGGGAAAAGAAAGGTGTCATGTGGAAGCTGATCATGTTATAACATGTTTTAGATGTTAGCTTTTGTTTGTGTTTTGTTTAGCAATCAAACTTTATGGTGACTTATGTAATGGTGAAAATCATGTACTTTTTAAAACCTTATGAAATTTGATGTATTGGTCTGTTTGGTTTGTGATGTTATTGTCTGGTTTGTGTGTTATTGCAGCTTGCACATTGCATAAGCAGAGGGAGAAAAAGCCACGGTTTAATAAGCAGTTTCTATAAGCACTCTTTAAGCTACTAGCAAAAAACAATGAAGCTTAAACTTCTATATTAAATAGGAATGCATAACATTAACGAATAGGTTACTCTGGAAGATGGTATATACCGCTTGGACTTCCGTAAGGGACGGGTCGCCGGGTTCGATTCTTTGTTGGCGTTGTAACATCCTTTTTTTATAAGAATTTTTTTAAGTACTCAGCCAAAAACAATAAAGGTTAACTTCTATATAAACAGAAAAGCTTTACATTAAATTAGGTTGCTCTGGAAAGTGGTAACCTGCTTGATTCTGTAAGAAGGTGCGGGTTTTTTGATTCTTGCTGGGTTATGTAAAATCTCTTTTTTTTATTTTTCTTGTTATGAATATATTGGGTTTTTTTTTTGGGTATTTAGTCACATACAAAGTAAGCATAAAGTGTTCAAAACTGTTATAAGTGTGACCATATAGTGTTTCAAGTGACGAAATGTCTATTTATGTTGACTATTGTTCATCAAAATGGCACATGAATTTGAAGTGTTTGTGTGACATTTTGTATATTAGCCACACAAAGCATGATTGTTTTGGGTATTTAGTAACATATAACTAAGATAAAGTGACAAAAAGTGTTAATATGTGTGACAATATGGTATTTTTAAATTGAGAAATGTGTATTTTGTCGTGTGTCTATTGATCATCTAAATGGACCACTATGATTTGAAGTTTGTGTGACCTTTTTGTAATATTAGCCACACAAAGCTGTTTATTTTGGGTATTTAGTCACATTACAACTAGGGACAAAGTGACCAAAAGTGTAATATGTGACCATATGCTGTTTAAAGTGAAGAAATGTGTATTTTGTGTGACTAATGTTTATCCAATGGCCACATGAATTTTATGTTTGTGTGGCCATTTGTAATATTTAGTCACACAAAGCATGTTTTTTTGGGTGTTTAGTCACATACAATTAAGCATAAAGTGGCCAAAAGTGTTAATAAGTGTGACCATATGGTGTTTAATTGAAGAAATGTGTATTTTGTGTGACTATTGATCATCCAATGGTCACATGAATTTTATGTTAGTGTGGCCTTTTGTAATATTTAGTCACACAAAGCATGTTTGTTTTGGGTATTTAGTCACATATAATTAAGCATAAAGTAGCCAAAAGTGTTAATAAGTGTGACCATATGGTGTTTAAATTGAAGAAATGTGTATTTTGTGTGACTATTGATCATCCAATGGCCACATGAATTTGATGTTTGTGTGACCTTTTGTAATATTTAGCCACACAAAAGCATGTTTGTTTTGGTTTTTAGTCACATAAAAACTAGATAAAGTGACCAAAAGTGTTAATAAGTGTGACCATATGGTGTTTAAATTGAAGAAATGTGTATTTTGTGTGACTATTGATCATCAAATGGCCACATGAATATTATGATTGTGTGACAAAACGTTTAGTGTGACCATATATGCCATTTGGTCACAATGTTAGAAGTAAATGTGACTAAACACATTAGCTTTTGGCAAGCTAACACAAACTAAACTTTAGACACACATATTAAGTTACGTGACCATATGTAACGGTATTGGCTCACTAAAATTTATGTGTGGAAAACATTCTAGTGTGACCATATGTGGCATTTAGTCACATTGTTCAAGTGTGACAAATATTTGTCACTATTTAAATGTATATCGTGATCAATGTTTCAAGCTTACTTGTATTGGTCGCACGTTTGAAATTCATATGTGACCAAGCAATATTACCAGTTACTTTTAGCCACATGATGTTCAAATATGTGGCAATACAGTTCTAATGGTCACACAATTGAAATTTTCATGTGTGACTAATTAGTAGATGTTGTCTATTTTGGTACCTTTAGCCACATAAATATGTGAATGTGTGGCCATTCTATTTTTCCCATGTGTGACCAAATCCACTTTTTTGTACTAGTGTTTGGAGTATAAATTGTGGGTTTTGTTGTAGCGTAGATTTGTTTTGGGTGGTTCTGGGAATGCACTAAACGGCATTTTTATCGGAAACGTAAACCACGTTTACGTAACCAAATAAATAAAATGCTGCGTAGTTAATAATTATCTTCCTCAAAATAATTACGTAACACTGTGCTTGATATAAAATTTAATTGATTTGATGCCCATTTTCATTTATGTTATTTTTAGCTTACGCGATTTAACTTTACGATTAGAATTTAAAGCAAATGTACACCCCCATTTTTACAATCTATAGCAGCGGAAGGCTATCTATGGTATTACTCATGGAAACACAACAAATCATAATCATAGAAAACGACCTAAAAGAGACGTTTTGTTCATAAGATCGTGATCATCATTTAAAATTAGAGTTTTTTTACAACGGAGTCCCGAAATCTAGTTACATACTTGTGAAATGATAAAGGTTTTAGCCATATCGAGTCCATGCACTCCGTGAGTATATTGCTCCATATACCTGAGATCAAACATGCTAAAAAAAGTCACCACAATGGTTAACGTGAAATACATAGGTTTGATAAATGTTTGTATACAAGTTCATAGTGTTATAATTGTACAAATACCCAAATATTTTTAAAATGGTATTGTTATGATCTTGGGTCACGTTATTATATACCCATTATTTGTAATAATTGCAACGAATACAATTATCATAGTAACAATGTATTATTGCGTTATCGTCTTGTTTGGTCTGATTGGTCTTTGTCTGGTTTTTGTTATGTCTATGCACATCGCATTAACACATTATCATCAAAGTTCAATTTATTGTCTTGGTGAAGAGTTTAATATTATAACTATTAACATCCCAAAGTCAATTTAACCGATTGAAGTCAAAATTTAACGACTTGTAGGTTTATGACACTAACAATTATCATCCAAAAGTCAATTATACGACTTGAAGTCAATTTTATACGACTTGTGGATTATTTATTAACACATTAAAGTATCCAAAGTCAATAAACGACTTGAAGTCAAATTTAACGAAGTGTGATAGAATTAACTTAGATAGCAATTGTAATGATATGTCAGGATAGCATGTAACTTGTATTCGTAATTTATAGCAGGTATCCCCCTCACGGGTTTATGAAAAGATTGAAATGCAAGGCTATGAATTCACTAAGTCTTTGAAAAGTAATCACATTGTTATAATATAAAAGGAGTATGTAAAAGAGTTTTGTAAAACATGATGTATCCCCCTCGTGGGTTTATAAAACATGTTAAAATTAAGTAAAGGCGATGTTATGAACTTTCACCAAAGTCTTTGTAATGTAATCACATTGTTATAAGATAAATGAGTATGTAATAGAGTTTGTAACAAGCATGTATCCCCCTCGCGGGTTTATAAAATATTCAAAAGATTGAAAACGTGAGGCTATGAATCTCACCTGATATGTAGATGCAATAAATATTTCAGAATGAAAGCTGACGACCATATCCCAATCTTAACGGGGGAAGGTTGATATAGCAAAATGATAGTAAACAGTCACGTCAAGCAACCTAAGTAAACATGTCAAGACTTTAGGAAGATTGTACTTTAGAACTTTGGTTCTAAGAGTTATGAATTTGATTGAAGAGTTTGGAATTATTGTATCACCGTTCGGGCCATCATAATTCAGATGTCATTCTGTAGACGTTTGAGGAGCTAAGTCCTTTAAATCGTAAAACCAACAACTCAGTTACCCAAGTAATACTAAGTTGAATCTCCTTAATTGAAGCTCCTAGTATTGTGGTACAATAGAGATCGGGCATGAGTTTCTAAAGGAACATTGATGATGAATGATATTATGGTTATAACATAAGCGGTTTTAAGCGTTTTAATCAATATCTGGAAATGTTAAGCACGAGAAGCGTTAATTAAAGTTATGTCTTGTAAGGTTTTAAACATGTTTTTATACTTTTTCAAAATGTTACATTTTAGACCCTTGAGTTTGAAAAGTGGCAGAATATACCTTGACGTTTGCACTTTAATGGGAGGTTTGGTTCCTTTGACTTTAAAAGATATACAAAGTAAACCTTGTACTTTGGAAAGTGACATAATAGACCCCTATAGTTATAACTTTGATAAAATGACATTTTTAGTCCTTTTAGTTATAAGTTTCCGAAAGTTACGATATATACCCCTTGCATGGATTATAATTACAAAACATGTCCAAATTGCCATGCAAGCTTATTTTAACATTTCAAAAGATATTTATAGGTTATAATAAACTAAAATATGAAGGTTTAACTTAAGGAATTTTTATAAACTAACGATTCGTTAAGTAGGAAGCAAAAACGGGGTCGGGAATTGGGTTTTTTAAATGTGTAAACGCACGGGTTTTAAGTTTAATCTCCTTCAATAATAAATAAAGTGGTTATTTTAACATTAGTTAAGCATGCTAGGATAGATTATAACAATATTTAACCATTATAACATTTAGTTTTAAGAAAAACGCAAAATTAGGGTTGAAATTAGGGTTTTGGGTGTACAGTTTTGGATCAAAACGGAAAATAAGCATGAATTGAGTTATGAAACTTTAACAAAAGTTTATTTAGGATCATATGAACTTTATAAGGGTGTAGGAGCAGGTATGAAGACGATAGAACCTGGGTTTGAGCTTATAGCTTGAAAACGGGTCAAAATCGGGACTTTTAGCTTCGTACGCCTAGAATAACGACTCCCGAGCTTCTTTTCTTGGTTTCTTTTGTTTCACTTTTGTTCTTGGGACTTCTTAAGATCTCTTAGAATACATATTGATCAAAGGATTGCTGATATGATGGGTTATAGAGGAGGAAGTGAGGGATGATTTGAAATGAAGAGTATGTGCCCCTATTTATAGTGTTGAAGACCCTTAGAGGCCAAGAAACTTTGATAACCAGGTTAGGACACATGGGGGTGATGTGGAAAGGCTAGGGGCTGAGTAAGGAAGGCTATGGTGCAAGGTGGAGGTGGTTCTAGACGTTTTAGGGGTGTTTGGTTTGATTTATACATGGCTGTTTTTGAACAGCAAACATCAGTCTTGGTAAAATGGTTGCCATTTGCAAACCGTAACTTCATTGAAGCTCAAACCAGTGAGCATTGTTAGATATTTGAGTCCTCTACAACGTTTAGTTTTACGTATTTGGGGGTTACTATACAAAAACCTAGAGATAATAGCCATTTACTACAGGTGTGCAGAATCTGTGCACCTTTGCCATTTCGGCTATAACTAATTCATCCGACGTCGAATCGGGTTGATTCCACTAGCAAAATGATCACAAGACATAGGGCTACAACCTAGTGTTTTCACTTAATACCCAAAACCTATTGATTTGCCCAGATCCTATGTTTTATAGACTGACCCGATTCTGAACTAGGGCCTAGTTTTTGGTTTTAGGGTTAGAACTATATTAGAGTTTTGTTTTAGGGTTTCTAGGATTTAATTCATGTATAATGATGTTATAATGATGAAATAAGATTTGTAATGTTGTAAATTAAGTATTTACAACTTATTTGATTAATGGTTTAGGTTTAAAACGGATAAAAACCAAGAAACTGTTTATGGTTTAGAAACTAGCTCGGTTTAGGGTTTCTTGTTTTGATTTCATGGAATCTTATTAAATGAGAATGAATATGGAATTTAAATGAAGTTCATTACTTGCTTTTAATTTGTACTTATTAGATTGTATGGAATTCCTTAGGAAAACAGAGGTAAAACGGCTATTTTGGATGTCATGCTTAATGACTTGTACATTGAGCTTTTAAGGACTTGTACTTTATTTTGGAGGGAAAGTATTATTCAAATGAGATGTTATATTACTTGTACATATGCTTTAGTAGCTTGTATATTCACTTTAGATATTAACCCTTTATGAAATTAGGGTTTAGAGGTATATGATAACGGTTTAAAGCCCGTTTAGATATAACGTTGCAAATGGTACATTATAGGAATAATGTACTTTGTAAAAAGGATATGATGATATTGACTTGACATGTTATGATGTTTGCTTGACATATATAAAGATAGGATTAATGTAGGTAGGTTGTGTTGCATATTGAGATATTGGCAATGCAAGTAATGTAACAAAGAGAAAAATTTCCCCTTACAATTGTGATCATAGTAAAATAGATTGATTTTGCATTTGATGAAAATTTTGGGTTGTTATAAGTGTTTCCTTTCATTTCCTTTCCTTTCTTTTATGAAATAACTCGAGAACACAGTTCGGAGAGTTAGAAACCAACGCCATTTTCACTCCATGGCCCCTCAAATGATTAATCAAACTTTAGGCACCGGGTCTAGCGGGGTCTTGGTCGGAATAGCCGGGTCTTGACCGGGTCAATCCGGGTCTTGGCTGGAATAGCTGGTTGTTGACCGGGTTTAGTCGGTTCTTGACCAGGTCTAACCGGGACTAGCCGGGTCTTGGCCGAATTGCCGGGTCTTGGCAGAAATAGCCGGGTCTTGGCCAGAATAGCCGGGTTTTGGCCGGATATAACCGAATATATCCGGGTATATCCGAAGAAAGCCGGGTCTTGGCCGGAATAGCCGGGCCTTGACTGGGTCTAGCTTGGTCAGCCGGGTCTTGGCCGGATATAATTGAATATAGCCGGGTCGGGATATAGCTGGGTCTTGGCCAGATATAGCCGGTTTTGTTCGTATAGTGGTGGCTTACGTATATGAAGACATGACTAGATTTAAAAGACTAGGTTACATATCAGCTTGTTTAATAACAGAAGCTTATATATAAAAATGTTTCCATTGTGACAGCAAAAGTAAATGAGAGCAAAAAGCTATAGAAATATACTCAAAATAACTGGTAACAATTTGAACAAACTCAAAATAATTGAATAGTAAAACATAAGGTTTATAGAATCACCTTCACACATAAGAATGTGGTAAAGCATAGGGTTTACAGAATAACATCATTCGCGTGTCGTAACATACATATATCTATATACACCTAGATTCTATATAACGCTCTATAACACCTCAAACGCATCTCACTATACACTTCAAGCTCGTTTTAATGCTCGATAGTATTAGCTCTAAATCAACTCGTTATATACTTACATACACCTCCATTCTACATAAGGCTCAATAACACCTAGATTCTCATTACATACTTCAAGCTCGTCTTAGGCTTGGAACAATCTCATTCGCACAATAGGCACTAACTAATTTGCGAAACTTCAGAGTATTAGCTCGAACTCAGCTCATTATACACATATATCTATGTATATACACCTACATTGGCTATGTTTGGCTAAACTAGCAGTAGTTGGAACATTTCTTGAAATCTAAGCATTATGGGTTATGCTTGTTTTGTAAACACGATCCTCCCGTCTAGAAATGGAGGCTTTGTATCTGAAATAAGATAGATAAAATTCAGCAGCTAACACTTAAATCACCAATACCAACAAAAGAAAAATTACCAATTTGACCCGTTTAATATGGGACCTATTAGAAAATGTACCCATTTTCAAAAGTTTGTATCAAAATGAACCTATACGTAGCAAACCACCCAAAATCGCCAAACACTTGCCTTTTCCGGATTTGAATATACAAGAATGCCAATTATTTAAAATTATATGCAAAATGAAAATGTTTCGGAGTTCTTCACAGCATTAATGAACATTTCTGACATTTTTCAAAACTTTTGCTTTTCTCAAAGGAAATTGCATAATTTAGAGTTCTTTTGGTACATCTTATATTGATACCACACAAAATGGGTCAAGTTTGTAATTTCTCTTAAATTGCTAAAATATTATTATTCATACCTGAACTAGCAGAACAACACTCCGTTTCATCGTCAAATTGCCTTAATTATTTCACTGATTTAACCGTCACGTTTTGTAATACTTGATCCACATTTTAACCGTTTTAACTGATTTAACCGTCACGTTTTGTGAAATAGTTAATGTGTACCTCTGGCAGCTCCGGATTTCAGACGCTGTTGATCCCCCCGAGTATTACTGCAATACGCTGAGATGACTTATTTCTCTTGACCTGTGATGATGATCCACAAATCAGAAAAGCATATAACTATGATAGAGCCATAACGTTTTGTGCACAATACATGATGAGTTGTTCGCATCGAACACTGGTCACGTTGTTCCGCAGGTAAAGGGCCGGATTGAGCCAGCGAGAATCATCTGTTAGTCTTAGCATGTTTCAAAAGCAGTACAACAACTAACCAACACTAGTACGGATGGCTATTTCTAACCATTTTACTATTGAGTGGTAAATAAAAAATTTAATTAGAGAAAAAAGAGGGTGCCCATTTTATATAATTTTTTTTCTATATTTTACAGGAGGTGCAACAAACCCTGTATAAAAAGGTTCAGTTCAGGTTATGTTATAAAAGATATAAACATAGCTTAAAAACAGGTCCAGCATGTTGATTGTGGTCCTTCATAGCTTAACATTCAGGTCCTACATGTCGGGTCCTACATGTCGGTTCGGGCTCTGTAATAAAGATATTAAAAAAATAGCTTACAACGGGTCAGTTCGGGTTGTTTTATTAAAAACATGTAATTATGGCATATTAATCAATTGTAAAACTTGATGATAAAAAGTTTCAGAATGCCCAAACGCTACATACCAGGCACTTTTTACGGCTTAAGCACTTTTTATAGACAACATATACAGTTTCTCTAACTAATTTAACAGCTTAATTACACAACTTACCCTTGTACCCCTACACTATATTCAGTTTTCTAGAATAACTCCTTAAGTTCACCTATTGTCAATCAATCCATACAGATAAAGGATCAATAACATCCATATATATTACAAAGAGGTGTTTGGCACTGCATTTCAAAACAGGTTACGTGTTATCTAGAGGTGGAAATTTGAGATCCATTGATTAAAGTTGGGTCTTGATGAGTAAATATTATTATGGGATGGGTCTAGTGGGTCTCCCTTAAATTTTTATAGATGGGTCTAGTTGGGTCTAGAATTTCTCAATATTATAGATGGAGTTGGGTCTCACAATGGGTCTAGTTGGGTCTCCCTTAAAATAATAGATGGGTCTCCTAAGGGGATTAGATGGGTGTAGCGGATGAAAAGATTTTTTTATACGTTTTCATTCGTTTTTATCCATTTTTATACGTTTTTATACGGTTTGTACTTTTTTTACGTTTTCATCCATTTTTTAACGTTTTTATACGTTTTCGACTGTTTTCGTCCATTTTTTTACGTTTTCCCCTACGCTTTGTTCTCAGTTTTTGAGACGAGTTTTCGACCGTATTCGTACCGTAAATTATCGTTTGATTCTTTCGTACCGTCTTCTTCCGCCTTTTGCTTTCGAGCCAATCTCTTAGCCCGTTTTTTGAGCGTTTTGAATTGCTTTTAAACGTTTTTTGTCCGATTTTAATTAAAACGTCATTAAACGTTTGTAGATTGACCGTTTTCTTAACATTGTCTCTACATATCCCTCGACTTTCCGCTGTTTATGTTTTTCAATCGTTTTTGTCCATTTTCTTACGTCTTCGAAAGTTTGCTTTCTGTTTCTACCTTTTTTAACGTTTCTTACATTTTTACTAAATTTACATGCCGTTCTCAACATTACATCGCGTTCCGTATTTACGTCCACGTTTTTCGTCTGTTTAGTCTTTTTTTACGTTTTCTACGTTTTGTGCGTTAAAATACTTTTTTGAATGGTTTCACTATGTTTATCCGTTTTTTATACGTTTGTGTACGTTATAAAACAGAACAAAAAGCGTAGAAGACGTTATAAACACGCCATACAAAACTATACGAAAACGAACTTAACCGTAGGAAAAAGCCGCGCAAACACGGAGTAAAACGGTAAAGATCTATGAAACACAACAAAATCGTACAAAAAATGGACGAAAACAGACAAAAACGAATGGTAACGTTATAAAAACTGACGAAAACGTTAAAAACATCAAAAAACTCAAAAAAATGCAAAAACCGGAAAACTGAAAACGGGAAAAATGGTCAAAAACGGTCGAAGTCGGTCGAAAACGTACGAAAGCGGACGAAAACGTACCAAAACAAACGAAAACGGAAGAAAACGGATCACAATCCGGACGAAAATAGACAAATCGGTCAAAAAACAAACGGTGACAAAACGATCACAACAAAACGAGCTGAGATTGACGAAAATCGGACGAAAACGGACAAGACAAAATGTAATAAGGAAAGAAAAAAAAGGGCGTTCCAACAAAAACAGTCGAAAACGGACGAAATCGGTCGAAAAAGGCCGAAAACGTACAAAAACGGTCGAATACGGACAAAAACGTACAAAATATATATAAATGGATAGCGAATCAATTTGGTTTCCACATAGAGCATCGTGTTCTGAAAAAGTAAATTTTTTTTTGAAGTTACAAAAACCTATCTAGACCTCCCAACCCATCTAGACCCGACCCATCTAGACTCAAACCCATCTCGATCCATGTTTCTAGACGACACATCTAGACCCAGACCCATCTAGACCCGTGACCCAAACCCAACCCGACCGACCTTTTTTGCCACCTCTAGTGTTATCCAAGAAGCATGTCTCAAGCCTACTTTTTCAAAATTACTAATAAACTCTAGGCTATGTTTGGCAAAACTAGCGGTAGTTGTAGTACCAATTATAAATAGTTTTTAGCAGTAGCTTTTCGTATTTTCAAAGCATTTGGTAACATAATAGCTACTGTAAGTATACAGCATAAACTGACGTAAAAGCTAAAGTCTCCGTTTATTATCGTTTCAAATAGGAGAGACAACATCCAAAAAGCTAAACGATTGTATTTCTAGAAATATGGTTAAAACAACAATGATGGCCATAAAGCGGCACATTAACTGCTAAAGGGCTGTTTGGGTTTGCTTAGACTAAACAGCAGTAAGCGGTTTTGAGTTTGGGATTGCTTATCCAAACGCTTATCCGATGAAATTAGAGTTGTACTAACTGTATAAGGAATAGGAAATGTATCAAAATATTTGAGATGATTTATGTATCAGAAATACACTCTGGTCATTATTGACCCATTTTTAATACAGTATAAAATAAATGTTTTATTGTAGTGATGTTAGAGGCACAAAGTTTCACACAAGCAGTATATTATCTACCTCAAGGAATCTACTATGAATTGGCGAAGAACTGGATGGTGACATTTAAGGGTATTTCTGTAAAACTCTCCTTGTAAAACAATGTATACAAGCATATATCTGTTTCTAAATGGATCAAAAGCTGGTCTTATTTCAGTTCTGGAATATTTGTAGCATCAGCTACGATGCAAGCATAAAGAATAAACTATCTATATTCTATATTTCTCCAAATTTGTTTCCCCGCAGTAATCATTTAAGCTTAAATGACATACATAGCACCAACCAAACCCATTCAAATTAATGAGAGTTTATTAGACTGGCACGGTTTGGTTGGTGACTACAATCAATATTTCTACACCTTAAATGACATACATAGCACTCATATTCCTTCAACTTCATGAGTAAAACATCACACTCGTAAGCCAGATCATAGTATTACATTGACAGAAGCATAAGCAAATAGTACCTAAATTGGTGCCTGGGGCATGGTGTTGCTATCCATCTTGCATATTACCAGATAAATCCTACATTATTAGTAATCACTAACTCGTTATAACTATAATATTCAGACCTTTATAGCTTACCCCGTAGGATGCCAGTTAGGCATTAGCATCGGAATGGGATTCGGTTGAACTGCAAAAGTAAAACATTACACGGTAAGGCAGATCATGGT